>JAQFZH010005111.1:0-11006 GCA_034695485.1 Entomobrya nivalis
ATAAATAAAGAAAGATAACACTACTATTCAAATTACATATGAAAATCAGTAAAAGTAAACTACAAGCCGTAGATACAACAACAGCCCCATCGTCATCGTCGTCATCATGATCATCACATCAGGATCGATGGATCGATCTCATCTTCTCTCCCTCTATTTCGTCTAGTCTAGTCTGCTGGATTGCCTGCCTGACTGCCTCATCATCATCATCATCATTTTCGTCTTCATGAGCAAGCACGTTTACTACATCAGCAGATAGCCAAGCCATTAATGCATGTATGTATCTATCTCCTCATCTCTATCTCAACGCAAAACTTTGTTCTTATTTTCCTAGATCGTTGGCTTAGTTGTTTGTGCGTGAGATGCTGATATAAACAAAATAATGTCCTTTAATTCTTAACCAACTCATCCTCCTCCCATCATCATGCTGACGATCACCGCAATATAGTACGGTCACCACAACAACAACCGTACTTTGAAGTTTTTTTTCTCTGTTGAAATTCTGGGATGAGGAAATGAAATGATGAGGAAAGATATACGCCGAGCAAACCAAAACATTATGCATCTCGTATTGCATCTCATCGAAATGCTACTACTGCTGCGTGCGTTCTGTTATAAATAAGCCATACTACCCAGAGTACCCACTTTACTACCCACTACCACACAAAACAGCCATCTTTTTCGTCTTTCCTTCTCTGTTGTTCATCTTGTATATCGTTTTGTGTTTATATTTTATTTATTGAATGCCATTGGCATTGGCATTGCATTTCTCTCTCCTTATTCACTAGAGCTGCTTGATGCCTTGCCTGCCTGGCAGTGGTACTATTAGTATGTAATTTAATGGCTCAAGCACAAAGTTTCCTATGAGTTCCCTTTTCAAATGAGAATCTTGTTGCATTTAAGCTTCCGTGCGAGTCTAAATCCTGTTTTATGAACAGCCCCTCTCTCCGTCTTGCTTCTCCAGTCTTAATGCAGTAGATATAGTGCAGTTTAGTTTTAAGAGAAGAAGAAGAAAAAAACACTCTCTTGGGAGAATATAATTTTCTTTTTTCCTTCGTCTTCTTCGCTTGAAAGAGATTGGAGCATACACATAAAGGTAATAAGAAAAGAGACGAGAGACATGAAGGAAACAGAAGACGTCAAAATATATAAGAAGAAAAAAAGAACTTCTTTTTTGATTGCTTCTTTGGTAGAGAAACGCCTTCTGCCATCATTTCATCCATGCCGACCAACAAGAAAAAGAAGTATTTACATCTATCCATCCATCCATTCACCAGCAAAAGCAAACTTTGCTTTCGGTGGTGAATTGGTGATGGTGTGCTTGCAACAACTTCTACTAGTATTGCTTGTTATCTTGTTTTACCTGCTCCAGTCAGTCAAGTCAGTCTTATTAGCTCTCTCTCAAAAAGAAAAAGAATATAGAATGCGCATGGGAATATTAGAGGAAAGGCAGTCAAGGAGAGAGAGTTGCTTTTTAAAAGGATAAAAAAAAGTTTGAGAAGTAGTAGAGCAAGGAGCAAAGGGAAAGAAATAACTGGCTTTGTTGAACTGAACTGATTGTGTGTATAAAATGCTGATCTGGTTGACTGCTGCTTCAGCTTCTACAAAACTGATTGAATACAAAGAAGAATAAACGTCAATACAGAAAAAAAGTAGAATGATCTGTTCTGCTGAAGGGCAAAAAGAAATAAGATTTTTGTTGTTGTTTTGTCAGCATGTTGGTATAAAAACTTTTTTGAGACTGATATTGTGATATTATAAAAGATCAGCTGAAATATGGCAAATGTAAAGTTAAAAAATTTGCATGGAAATAAATGTTTTCTTAAAATACATCATCGGGTTTCCATGGTAACAACGTCGTCATATCAGTCTTTTTTAAACAGGAACAGAACCAATCAGGTTTAAAAGGTGGGGTGAACAATAATAGTAAAAAGTAATGTGCGCTATGATAATGTAAAGAGCTGCTGTCTTGGAATGGAAGTAAAATGGGGAAAAATGCAAACGTCTTTTACGTTTTTACTTACCTGAAAGCTATGCTATAAGAACAAAGAAATGCTTTTAGAGATTCTCTTGATGGGATCATCACGATTACATTATTTTGATGATCATCATCACGAGAGGATGAGAGAGTATGCTGCTGTTACTGATGATATTTTTATTATTTTGCTTCTACTTCTTATTTGCCTGGTTGTTTTGGTGTGATCAAGTTGATTACAATGATGCTTCTGATGGAAAAGTTGGGAGATCAATTCCTACGAAAAAAAAATTAGACGTGACTTAAGGAGTGGTAGGTTGGTATGTGGCTCAGTTTTATGCGTGATGGTGGGAAACGAGATGACTTTGCTTGTGATTTTTTAGTGTTTTTTTTTTGAAAAGAAATGAAGATTTAAAAATAAACATGAACCGACTTCCTACACCTCTGTATCTACTGAAAAGAAAATGAATGATCAGAACAATACTTAATATTATGCATTGACTTTGGATGAGTTGTTAAAAAACCGGAAACTGTTGCAAAGCAAAATAAATCAAAAAAATGTTGCATTGATGCTCTTTTCATGTTTCGTATTTTTTGACGATTTTTTTTGTATTATTAGTTATTGCAGCAGTTTCGAGTGCATTTCCTGTGTGTGTGTGTTTTTTCTTCTGTGATATATTTGGCTGATCAATGGGTGATAAGAAGGGCAGTTGAAAAGAAGAAAAAAAACTTTCTTGTTTGCCTTTCCTATTCATGCATTCATTCGTTTCAGATGCAGTTTCTTTTCAAAAAGTTTTTATAGCTACAAGATGCACATACATACCTATATACATTAACATTATAGGTTATATCGTGCATTATTTGTATCAATGAGCTTTTTGAAAAGGTTTTTTTTCTTGAAAAAGTTTCAAGGCGAAAGATGAAGAAGCAAAAAAGATAAAATAATGTAAATCGTTTCCTTTAGGTTGCATCCATTGTGTTATGTTGGGCAGGGCTTTTGTGTGTCCTCTTTTTTCCTCTCATTCAGCAGAAAAACATCGTTTTCCAAAAAAAATGCTGACAACAACGATAACAACAAGAGCATCTTTTCCTTGAAGAAAACTATTAAAAACTGAATTGCATGTTTTTTTCAGTGTCCCCTTCTTTGTCAGTAATTTTTTTTAAAGTGGTATAATTTTGTCGAATGAATTTTTTTTGATGGTCTCCGCATTGCATTCAATGATGTGGTTCATTGTCAGCACCAGTCATTATATCCAACTGTACTATTCATTATCGTAGTTATCATTATCGTCATGAAGTTTAATAGTCGTCCATAGATTCACAGTTAGTAAACTAATGATAAGTGGACTAACGGAATTGATATGACAACGATGATGGTTTCGGCGTTGACCATAAAGCCAGAAAGAGCGAGCAATTAAGTTATGACGAGTACGTAACATCGCATCGCATGGAAAAGGGATTAAGTACACATCGTTTTGTGTACTACTAAAACGGTATGTGTTTTGGATGAGGCTTTGGTAATGATGTGGAGAGGAGAGAGTAATGCGCATGATGACACCATCGTCATCATCACATACACACCATTTACAATTGTCATAGCTACACATATTTTATTACATTTCTTACTGCCCGAAAAACTAAAGTCTACTCCACGTGCTTCCTTATTTGATTAACCTTACCATCATCACCACTGCACTAAACTATACATAGGTATAATATGTATGTACGCGTTCAATTTACTTTGAGACGAGATGCTGCTATTATGTATGTTTTTGGCCTAATTGGTTTCCCCATTTTCTCTTTCGTCTTCAATAACTCCATTTAGGTAATGCCACTGTGCTGTATAAGTAAAGTGATTTTTTTCTGACCATTTATGGGGAAAATACATGATTTCTCCATTAAAACCCAGTCAGCTCAGGTGATTTAACTTCACACTATGTACACAAATGCATTAGAGAAAAAACAACCGTTCACCAGCCATCATCACCTCTTGATAAATAAAAAGGGGAAAAATTAATCACTTTTTACTCAATCAGTATTTAACACTGTTTACGTGTAAGTCAAATATTCACGAGGTCATCACCACAAACTCGCAACATTACTTCCTGGTCATCATAGATATAACCGGCATCAACATCATGATCATGATCATTACATAATTAGTCGTCGACTTGAAGGCATCATTAGTTTAACCGTAATTTATTGGAAACAAACGTTTCACTATAGCGTTGCAGCTTTGCTTACCACTCCTGGATATCTGCTAAATATCTGGATCATCGTCATCATTCCCAAGACTATCATTATTTTCCAAGCTCATTGCAATTTTTTATGGTTTGTAGAAAGATGGAAAGAGATGGAGTTTGAGAGATGATGAGAGAGCGAGCTGTACAGACTTACGGGAAATAAACTAGAATTTTGTTTTTAGGGTCAGTCAGTCGACGTCACGTAGTAATTCTTCCAACAACGCACACATGTTACGCCTTCTCCCTTTCTCTAATAAGCTTATCCTTTACTACCACAGCTACAGCTTCTGTTGTAGTCTGTGAAATAAATTAGTAAAAAAACAGCAGATGACTTGAAAAGAGAAAATAGATAAGAAGACAGAGAGCATGTAGTGTACTCTCTCACACTCAGTCAGTGTTTTGTATACAAAGTAGTTAGTTAACTATGCTCAGGGGGATCAACCTCATCAGTCAAGAGGTTGCTTGCTACTTGGTCTTCTCCTGCTGTTATCTTTTGCAAAAAAACGAAAATGTAAAACAAAAGGGAAAATTCTCTATCTTTCCCACTTCCTTGTTTCTCAGCCAGCCAGAGAGTCAGACACGCACGCAAATACACACACACAAAGTGTTCATCATCATCATTATTATTTTTCTTTAAAAAAAAGTAGTTCATATCTTCATGGATTGTGAAAATAAACATTTCCCCCAAAATATTTGCACAAACAACTGGCAACTTTTACTCTTTTTTTAGTAACAAGGCATTCCTTGTTGCGATGTCATGGAAACATCAGCAACTATCATTCTCATTGAATTATCTACGCACACATCATAGAGAGACCATGGTCATTACTCTTTCTCCTTCCGATATTTCATATCAAATCCTTCCTACGAAATTGCAACGACGACGAGAGATGAGAAGCATATGAAGAACATGTGTGTGTTGCTGGATTCTGTTGCCATGCAATCATGTTGATTACTACAAGAAGACTATCTTATTTCTATTTACTATTATTATAGATTACGTATTATATTTTTTTGCAAGAAATAAGCCAAAAATAAACTGTGGAGTTTAGTTTCTTTTTTTACGTGTATCACCAACCACACTACCGCCACCATATACCATGCCAGCAGCACACGTTTTGTATGTGTCGTCGTGTTTCTGCTCTGGTAGTATAGTGGAGGCAGTGTTACGTTATCCACAAAAAACGTATAGCACGTAACGACAGAAAGTAGAAAAGCTTGTTGCTAAGTAAACGTGAGCCAGGCCAAAGAGCAGAGAGTGGAGGCATGGCATAGTCAAGTCAAGTTGTCTACTATATAGCACATGATGATCATCGTCATGATGATGATGACTATGATATATTTTATTACTGGCGGTGCATTGGTGGTGGTGTATTGGTGTTGGTGTCTTGTCTTCTTTATTGTGTATCGCCGTTTCTACTCTTCTCTCGTGCACTAAACTATGTATAAATTTACAACAAGTAATGCAATAAGACAGAAGGAGCGCAAAAAACACGGGCAAGAAATGTAGGTCAAGCCAAGCCAAAGCGAAAAAAAAGTGAAGAAGAAAAAAGATAGACGACGACACGACCAGAATTTACACTTGCACAAGGCAAAAGCCAAAGAAGAAGAACAGCACGGCAAAAAAGCATTATTATAAAAGCAAACCGTGTCAAACGCGTCAAACGAATATACAAAGTATGAAAACCCTAAGCAAAGTGAAGAAACGAAGAAAATCGTGTGGGTATGCATATGCCTTATTCGTGGTGGTGGCGGTGGTGGTATGGATATGGATGGATGTAGTTTTATGTGGTGTTCTTCTGCTGCTGTTGCGTTGCGTTGTTGCCTGTTCCCCTTTTTTATATTAAATTGAATAATACAAAGTAATGTGTAAACTAGCAAGGATCTTCTAGGATACTACAAAGAAGGAGGAAGGATGACAATAATGAGGATACCTTTTTGTTAAAGAAATGATAAGAATGCCATATAATTTTGTTTGGGATTGGGATGTTGGTTGTTACTGGGGTGCGTATGGCCGGCGGTGATGGAGTATAATGGTATGAGTAAAAAAAGGTATGGCTATTGCATGGATGAAAATTTTCTATGCAAGATATATTTCATGGAAACATGGGTAATTTGATTTTTAACAGTTCTCCTGCTGCTGATAACCAAGGACAAATTCTTTATCCCTTGTTGGTCGTTTTGATGGTGTAGGGTATTGAATATGAACGATGCAAAATTCAAGAGTTTGACAATATTAAGTAGAGATATTATTTGTTTTGCTCAAGAGTTTATATTGAATTTAAGCCGTAAATAATTGAATATGTAATTTATCAAGCATTCATTTCCATTGCTAATTTTCAAAGGCTGCTAAATAACCATGTGTGGTAGTATGTCTAATTGGTAATGAGACTTGGTTGGGATCCTTTTTTTGTAAAAAGGAAAACAAACAAAATATATAAAATCACAAAATGGTGTTATTGGTGCTGGTTTTTGATGGTAGTGTTGTATACCTGCTGCTGTCCACTATCCTGGTCTGGAAATTTTTATTTTTTAAATATGTTTTGAAGGTGAGAGTAATCATAGTCAATGTTGATTTTATGGTAGTGGTGGTCGAACTTGGTGTCAATGAATCCAGCTAGATTTGGGGACGGATGAAGGTCGAGTAAGGGGAAAAAATCGGTGCGAATAATCTAGGAAGAGTGGCACATTCGTAAATGAGGCGGCTGCTCATGATTCTTTTGAGTTTGATGATGATGATGATCATCATCGTACCGATTTTTTTTTGTCCGCAGGCTGTTGCTGGTTGATTCATTCTGTGTGCATAAAGTTGCTAACAAATAAGTAGCTAAAGGCGTTGTTAATGTTGGTAGAACTAACACATGGAATTTGTTTGCTGATTAAGCATATTTGTTAGTTGACTTGATATGAATATTTTATTTTGAAATCTGAGAACGATAATAGTAAGCTGTAAGTAGGTTTGTTTGACAGCGTGTGTAAAAAAAATTAATTCATCACCCACACCACCACCACCACTTATGCACTGACATTTTTTATCATTTCTCTCCTGTGTTAACAACACCGGAAACAAGGTTTGAAAAATGTATGACTTCATAGGCTTGGTGCTAAGTATGGTATGGTGTAGAGAAAAGTGTGTATGCACTATGTACATATTTAGACTGGCTGTGATTGTGATTAACTTTATCTCTTTTTTAGTTTCATTTATTTTGTTACACGTTTCCATCATTTCATCCATATCCTGTCCTCTCCATTTTCCCTTTCGAATCAGAAGCTATTAAATGTATGCATATAAATCAGAGAGAGAACCACGTTTTATTTTTACACTGGCCAAAATTAATGAAATACTACTCATCATATAATGATATTTGGCGTGTATGCAAATTGAAAATGGTGAAACGACGTGATAATAGGATGATGAGATGATCAAGATTCCTGCTTCGTCACGGTCTCACAAAAATGTAGCGTAAAGGAGAAAGGGACAATGGAATGAGAGGAGTATCGAATAAAAATGGCGGAATGAATGATAGAAATGAACTTTTTTTTAAAAAGGGCAATGAATTTTATGAATGAATAAAAACATTTTACTTTTTCTCGCCTCGTCATCGTCATCATCATGATAATAATATGATCACAGTAGCAGATGACGTATATGTTTGCATTGCATTACGTAAAGAATATATCTGTGAACATAATCACCTGCAAAAAAAATCCCACGGTTAATACCTACTTGAACATAAGTAGACTCACTTGACTTGTTCTAGCTCTAAATTTAGAGGAATCAGTAGCAGCAGAACCATTGCCTATTCTACAATCAGCGAAGACGACGAAGAAAATGCTCCTGTCGTCGATTGACGATAATGTAGGGTTCAGGGTCACACTACTTATTTATTACGTTTTTTTTGCTGATTCCAAACGCAATCGTACTAATAATTCTTGTACAACTACTGCCGCTGTCAATTTTTTATACAAAAAAAGAATCCCAATCAACATGAATATTGAATACCTCAACAACATTTTATTCTATAGTAGTCTGCTCGGCTGCTATCGCCTCTGCACAAGTCGACACCACACCATTTGATAAAGGAACGAGCCATAATACAATAATGATGATGGTAGAAAAAAAACCCAAAGCGAGAATCGATTGGATTTTCGCGTTGCGTTGTTACGTCACTGCACTGAGTTTTGTATATTTCATTATTATGGCTTTTGTTATTCATTACTTTATTTTTGGTATGTTGCCGGAGATTCGTTAAATTGTATTTTTTTTCTTAGTTCAACCTTTACTACTATTTCTGGAAGCAAAAAATTTAGTTGCTCGAATTTATTTGTTTTATTTGTTTGATAAAAAAAGAATTGGAGGAATATTTTATCGATTGGATATTTCTTTTGCAAAAAAATGGTGTCCTTGTACTTGTCCTAGTGCTGTGATATAACTTTAACTGGGTGTAATGTTGTGTGACGAGTTGCATGGTTGCATATTATTTTATTAATACATTACATCATGCCCACTTGGAAACCTGTCGCCAAAAATGGAAATAGAACCAGAAACCCAGTCATTTGAATATACAAGTGCAAGTGGGAACTTGCATTAAGACAAAAAATATTTATATTTGTTTATCTTTATCGTCATCATCTTCCTTGTTTTTATCGCCTACTCTTAACTGGTTGACTGGTTGGCTGCTAAAATGCTAAATCACATCACGATTCAGTTTTTGGCCTCTATCTCTCCAGAAATCAGTATGTCGTGCCAGCAATTCACTGTGAGGTAGAGAGGGAGGGAGGGAGGATTTAGGAGAGTGACTAGAGCTTATATCGATTTTTATTTATAACTTACATTTTTGCTGCCATTTGTACATATTTTTATTGTAGCAGTTGATTTTCCCAAAAAAAACCTACCTATATCTTATCTGGATAATCACAAATCGAAGTGAAATATGTATGCATGCATATCCGTAAAAAATGAATGGACTAGTCCAAAAAGTTACACGCCATGCCTTCCTTCTTACCTGTCATTCCATTCCAGAGCCTATTATTTGCACAATTCACTTTATTGTGTGTATATCTTCTTTCATTATATTGCTTTGTGTGCGTGCAAGGTTTACATTAATAACCTGTAAAACACAAACTTTCAAGAGAACTCATTGAGCTATTGAGCACTGCTGGCTAAAATGCATTTAAAAACCTGAACTTGAATTTAAACAAAAAGATGAGAGAGAGAAAAAAATATTAAATTGCTAATAATGATAGTTTAAGCAAATTTGTTCGTTTATCGTTTTTTTCAAAGTCACGCTGCAGCGTTATAAAAGCTTATTTAATAAATAAAGTGACGTAAGAATATCCATGACCATTCCATTGCATTTTATTGTGTAAATTTTATTATATGCCATGGTCCTATCATTTTTATTATTGTCATATCATATAAGTTACAAGACAAGAAGACAAAAAAATGGTAAATTGTAAAGACGCACCCATAATACTTAAGCAAAAAAGATATATTCCTTCTAAAATTATATTATTGCTGGTTCTTATGGTTTGTTTTAAGACTACTACACAACTGCTGCTTATTTGGTATAAAATGTTAAAGTTGTAGTGTTCTTGTAACTACGTCAACAACAAACTACAAATTTTTCAAGAGCTATGCAAAGACAAGAAATGGATGATGATGATGATGATGAGAACGCGAAAAGGAAACACGACAAGGACGCAAAAAAACTTATTTTTTTCTTGTCTACGAGAATTCAGCAGTATTAAATGTAGACAAGACAACTGCACACTTTTGCTTTGTTTTTGTTTAGTGACTTGTTTGAGTTTTTTGAGAATAGATGGATGGTGATGATGATGATAGCGCAGTTACGTCATGAATCATGATGATGGTGATTTAGAATGACAAAAGAGACAACTGGTCTTGTTCTTTTCTTGCTTTGTGGAAAAACTGAGTATTGTATCTATGTGTATGCATATTTTTGCAATAAATTGTTAGTATTCCTGTCCCACCAACTTTTTATTACCGTCCAGGCTCCAGCATAGGTATAAAATTATACTAACTAATCATAAATTCATAAGGAATATTTCTCTCTCGCTCAAACATAATAGCTTGTTAGACTCACTGTTCTCAGCCATCCATCCATCCATCCATCCAAAAAATGAATGTATTCATCTATTTCCTTTTCTCACTTCCACAAACCAACATAACATGCATACAAGCTAAGCTGCCTAATTTCCATGGTCATTTCATTCTCTCTCTGGACTCTGGACAATGTCCGTGATTTAAAACACAAGCCCTATAAATAATGCTGTTTCAACACGTGAGTTCCTATTACCATCACCTATTATATTATGATGCCAGTTGAACTTGGCCAGGCCGCTATGAAAATAGTGAAAACACGCAAAGGTTGCCTCCTACTCAATATTTGCTGCTAATGTGGAGTAAATGGAGTTAGTTGTGTGTTGTGTGTGTGTTTCTGTGTTTCATGGAGGCAAGTCAAGGCTTCTTTCCTCATTTTTCCAGCAGTAAGGCATGGCATAAAGTGAGCTTACAGGGCAAAGTCAAAGCCAAAAAAATATCACAGCAGCAGGTAAAATAAAAATGTGTATATGTACATCTGGAATCCCTAGATGACTGACTTAGACTTAGCTCTCCCTCTACTCCTATTCTTTTGCAGTGCTACTTTTGCTGGAATTTTGGAGTGAATGAGGAATTTACGTGCGTGTTTTTTTTGCATTGCGGCATGCGGCACCACTATAAACACTGGTACCACCAGTACTGCACCGTCAAGTTTTGGGTTGTT
>JAQFZH010005112.1:0-11005 GCA_034695485.1 Entomobrya nivalis
ACCAAATGCAAAACCGTGTTTATTAAATAGATGCTAAACCCATGTTAATTAACCAGATACTAAACCCATGTTAATTAACTACTTGCCAAACCCATGTTAATTAGCTAAATGCTAAACCCATGTTAAATAGTTACATGCTAAGCTCATGTTAATTAACAACATGATAAACCAGTGTTAATTAAGTAGATGCTAAACCTATGTTAAATAATTATATGCTATTCACATATTAGTTAACGTGATGCTAAACCCATGTTAATTAACACGATGCTAAACCCATGTTAATTAACACGATGCTAAACCCATTTGAATTAACAAATTGTCATTTAATATTTGTCTTGTAATTTATTTGTCCAAGTTGTAGTTCATATTAAAACTTTGACCAATGCTAAACCCTCGTGCTAAACCCATAATAAAACTTTGGCCAATGCTAAATCCTCGTGCTAAACCCATAATAAAACTTTGGCCAATTCTAAACTATCAGCTAAACCCATGTGAATTACCTAGATGCTTAATCCAATGCTAAACCATATACTAGACCCAGTTCTAATGGAAAATTTATTGCTAAACCATATGATTAACCCAATTCCAAACCCCATGCTAAATAAGCGTTAATTTTATTACATGCTAACCCTTATGTTAAACCCTACGTTAATTAACTAGATACTAATAAACCACATATATGACCTTACGTTAAATAACTACATGCTGAATTCCATGCTCAACCCAAGGCAAAGTTTAAATGCTAAGTTCAATGCTTAACCCCTTACTAATTAATGCTAAGCTTTTTACTAAGCCACATACGAAACCTCACACTAAACTCATACTTAATTCCATGCCAGACCTCATTCAAAACTCCGAACACAAACTCGTTTTTTGGGGATATTTGTTGTCAGTTGTCTTTGTTACTATTTATCGGTTTATATACGATTAACTTGACATGTTTCAATTAACGGGCCACTTTCAATTAACCGCACAGCGGCTCTCGCTTAAAATGTATTTTTATTTTCATTATTGGTGAAATTAAATAAAGATGCTGAGAGCTACTACGTACTTAGAAACCACGGGATGACCGGTTTTGATTCAAATTGATTCATCGTCAGATCCTATTAATTAAATTTATATAGATTGGAATTTAAAATTAAGTGCATGCAAATTAGGCATGTAGTTACATTAATATGGAGCTTTTAATTGCGATTAAAATTATTTAGTGTTTACCTGAGTTTCTGGATGCTATAAAAGAACTTTTTTTCTATACAACTTCAATGTATTGCTGTGAAGCTTACTAAAACACATTGCATATTGATAGAAAGATAATAAATTGTTCCGTGATGCGGAGTTTGTACTTTTGGCAAACTTGTCAATTACAACAAATAGATCTGATTACTTGTTTTGAAAAACGCTGGTTCCCCCGAATATTCAAAGAGTCGATTTTCATCCACAAGCACACAGATAACATGAACAGGAATCCAGGCTACGATATCACATCATGGTTACCATTAGCTTTAGATTTAGTTTAACTAAATTATCTGATTAATTTTAATGATGAAAGTAATGTTATGAAAGAATGATTAGCTATAAAATAATTTGTTTTTATCATATGTTTTCTGCTCTATGAAAAAGTCAACGGCTAGTTGAAGAAAGCTTGAGCTATTTAAAATAAATCAATCCTTTTCGCCAAAAATGACTACTATTAACAAATAGATCTATTATTTATCAAATAGCTTTGCTTTCATTTTCCTGTTTAAAGTCATGATTCCAAATTTTAATATCGTCGATTAAATCCACAAAAATACAATTATAAGCCTTTCATGAATCACTTTTATCACTTGGATATATCTTCTTTGGAAGAAATGATAATATGTTATGAATTTTGGCTTAAAAACAATTTTCTAATTCAATTTTCTTTCAAATATAGGCTCTCGCAAGGCTTACATTATAAAACACAATGCTATGTATTAACTATTTTACTTGTTTTTAGCATTTTTCTATTAAGCTGGCAAGATTTTTATTCAATTATTTGATTTAATCGTTCAAAATAGTCAAAAACAATCACATTGCGTTTAGCTTGATTAAAAATATATCAACTCCGGAAGTTTCTGTTCCAGCAACATTAGAAGCTTAAAGACATAACTCGTGAAACAAAAATAAGCAGTAAAGGTCTAACCTATCTTTGAGGAGACAAGAACTATATTTTCTTAAAGCTTCAAAGTCCAATCAAATCTTGCCATCTGTAAAATACTAAAACAATAAAAATTTCAAAAAAGAACGATTCAAAATGTTGAAAATATTTAAGTTTTCAAGATTTTTAAACAAACGACCAAAAAAGTCGAAAAATTCAAAGAGAAATGAAAACAGGGTCCTTCATTTAACCATAAATTTGAATCAATTCTTAAATTTCTGCATTTGGCCGTTTCCTTTTTATTGGCAAAATAACTTGGATACTTTCATAGTTTCCAAAAAACTTCTTAAATTATTTTGGGTAGTCCCGATTTTTAAGTTTGCGCTGGTTATATTCCTACTAATATTAGCAATTCAAGGTCCCTTTTGCTCAATAAATACGCTTCCATCAATTTCTCCAGCAATTTTATGCATAAGTATTGCTTCCCTTATAACAGCAGCATTTGCAGATTTTATTGTTATCAGGTATGCGGAATATATTGTTTATTGCTTTGAATGGGCTTACCAAATAGCAAACCAGTTTCTCGACAATGTTCACTTCGGTAAGTTTTATGAAAATTTTAAAGCTTCTGATTATGTATATGTATATCCTATTGTAACTGAAATATTTTTTATTAGCAAAAACATCTTTCAGAAAACTAGTGGGTTACTTTGTAATGTTTACAACACTTGCCATAATACTAAATGCATTTGTTGCGGCAGGATACGTGAGTTACATTCGATTGGATCCTTTTCATTTAATGATAAGCGAATTAAACTGCCCAAATATTTCAAATAACATTCCATTAGACGTCATATGCTTTTTACTCTCAATTTACGCGGGTCATCTAATTGCTCTTGCAATCCGATTCGTCTTTATTCCCATCATCTTTCAAGCTTTTACTCTAATATGTCTACTATATATTCTGGGTAAAAACCCCTTGTCTACTTTAAGGATCAGACTATATTCAGAGATCAGAATAGTTTCGATCATGTTGCTTCATTTCGAGAAAACGTTGTCTGGAATATTGCTCGGGGTTGTTTTTTGGTTTGTACTTCTTGCCAATGGAACACTGTACATGGGAATGAGAAAAAATGACATATATCTGGCAATACCAGCTTTCACAATTGCATTAGTTGGGATAGCATTTGTTCAAATGTTATTTCTAATTGGATGCTCCTTCCATAAGTTTTCAACGATATTGTTGAACAAATGGAAAAAGGATTCAAATTGGTACACACAATGTTCGGTTAATAAAGCGCAGTTAAAAAGGATTCTCAAAAGCTTGCCACCCATATCACTGCCAGCAGGAACTGTTGGAATAATTGACAACGAAATTAAAATGAACTACATGAATGTCCTACTTCAAAATACGATCAATTTAGTTTTGACGTTGAAAGGTATATTTTAATGAGAGCTGCTCAAGTAATAAAACCAAAAAAAAGATTGCGCGTGATAGCATCTTTTTTGTTTTAAGATAATTTTTATTTAAATGTTTGCCCAAGTTAAATTCATTTTTTTTTGGTTTCATGACAATTCTTTTAGATTGAATATGTAAATAATCTTTCGCAAATATAATGGGTCATTTGGTAATTGTTTCTACGCTTGGAATATATTACGTTGCATCAGGTAATGTGGTTTATATTTGACTGACTCATTTTAGCTTAATAATTGACAAAATAAACCACCAGAGAATATCACATAGCAAATTTGTGTCTTGAGATTTTACTTGTGATTCACCGAATTTGTATGATGGAACTTAAACTTAGATGCTTTTATATACCCAGAAAGCTTACATTTGCATGTGCATAGTTTGTACAATAGGTCAAAATAAAAAAAAGCTTTTTCACTTAGGTAGGAATTTATTATTATCTTGGAAATTGAATAAATGGGATATACATTGGTGAACACAGTCGAAGCATTCTTCTGGGCAATACATCACGTTTCTGAGATTTTGGTCTTACTTTTATTAACATACCCGAAATACTGCAATATTTAGATCAAACCATTTTGTATAGATAAAAGTTGTGTACGCTAAAATTTCACATTTTAAATCCTAGTATTAATAAATTAAACAAATATACAACAGCTAAGCACTTAAAAGGCATTCCTAAAAAGAAAGTTTCAAAGACTATAATAACACATTTATCAAAGAATGTATTACATACTGTTATGTATGTACTATTTTAGGTATAAATGTACATACATTCGTAAGCTTAACAAGTAACTTAATTATGATTGCCGATGCATTTTGTATTGTACATTCTACATTTTATGACATCACGTAAGATCACGACGTTTGACTACTTTGTACTTATAATGTTAGCCTGCATAATTTACTACGTTTTAAGTCTACGTTTTAAGATGATGACGATGACCAAAGCTACGTTTCATTTATCATGATTCATGACTGATGGTTACTACGTTTACTCACTACTACGTTTAATTACACAGAGATGTGTTAAGCGACACACAATAAGCTAGTAACTTGTCGTCGCCCCAAATCTGATGCAATACTTTTTTCATTCTTTATGTTAAATGTTCTTATGAATTATGTGTACTGTGTACAGCTTACTTTTGTCCAGTCTAACGTAAAACGTTAGACTAAATCTATATAAATACATTTTCTTGAATAAACACACACTTGACTGCTGCGTTTTAAACTACACTAACCTTCCTTGTCTCCTTGTTCCTTTCATTATGCGAACTATACCACCCAAATTATACCCAACATAATAATACACCATATTTTGAAGTTTTAATTTCCTTTTAGCATTTACTTTTAGAAAACATACGATTTTGAGATGATACATTTATCCCAAAATTCTCCATAAGTCATTTAGAGCTGGGGCTTATAAAGATTATTGGAATTTTCTCTTCTTTAACCAGAATAATATTGAATTACTTTTGCTTGTTTTCCATATATTTATATTAAACATTGAATTCAAACATTTTGGCAACGTAGCCTTTTTAACTTAAAGAGTATAACGAGTACATGAACGAAGCTTTATTGTCTTAAAACTTCACTCCAAAACATTTTAAATTACAGTGGTTTAACCAGGAAAAGACTAGTTATGAATTTATTTAGTTTATACGCCATACTGTGTTGGTCTGCTTTTCGAGTTTGTGTATTTATGTAGCAGTTGTGTTGGTTAGTTACAAAGTAATATAGAATTTTTTAGATTAAAACAAAATAAGGGAATGTGTCTTAGGGGGAATGTGAATATCAATTATTCTAATACGTTATCTAAAGTATTTTACAATCTTAGAGCAAATATAATGATAATATTGTAAAATGGTTTTCACAAAACTACCAATTTTAAAAAGACTTTTAAAAGCTTTTGCAACACAAAATTGATATCCTTTACAGGTGTAAAAATATATTTTTTGCCACATTTCAAAAATCATGCAAGTTAGTGCTGTTGACAGACCTCCACCCAGAATAGCAAATATGACAAGAATATTTCCCGACATGTTAGGTTTTGTAGGTATAATATTTTCGGTACCCATAGTGAGGTCGGACCTATTAATAAATTTAGGCCACCACTCAAACAATCCCGTGGTAGATATCAAGGATACTCGCCGAAGTATTGAGGATGGCACATATGCATTTACATACCAAAAATTAAGTTCCGGTGTTGTATAAGCATTACTACTAACATCAGAATGTTTGCCGGACAATTTCAGCAATCTGTGGTAAATTTGTGCTAAATAGTTTGGCAACACCCAAGCAGTTTTACTGCAAACATTTAAACTGTCCCTTATCAAGTCTTCCTGTATTTTATGAAAACGTTCCCTCAAAGCATTCCCATTTTCAAGTAAATAGCCAATTCGCGTTCGCGGAACCTTTTGTTTCGTTTTGACGTCCAAGCAGCTAAAGAAACCCAATCGTGGTTTTCTGTGCCTTGATTTGCATCCACTAATATATGAACTGGTGGTCTCAAACTTGGCACATTGTATAATCGTTTGATGGACAGTTTCTCGAAAATTTCTGTATACTTACCAAGACGAAGTAAGCTATCTGGCATAAACAAATCCACTTGGATTTCACATTGCCATGGCCTTGATGCCCAAACCAATTTGGAGGATTTTGGTCCAAGGCAGTCGCGACTATTTTTATCTGCTGGCCAAAGTGAATACAGATATCTGAGAATGGAACATGAGCTGAAAAAGTAGTAGTAGCTTGAGTAACTAGTGGAAAAATTGCCATTTAGCTTAGAAATCATATCTTTTGGAATCCACAATGTGCCACGAAGATATTGTCTTTGATTGTCTCTCGGGTCTATATAATCAGCACGACCGACACCTATGTCGAATTGTCTGAGAAGTAACGGAAACTGTATGGTTGGATGTATATCCGTCTTTTCAAAATTGTTTATTACAATAAGACAGTTATCTTTCATGAAATTTTTGAGGGTTGAGTACAAGTTGTTCAAACGTTTTGGTAAGGGTGGAGCCGATTTAGTAAGTTTTAAGTATTCTTTTACGGCTTGAAATTCAGAACCACCATTTTTAATTAGAACTGTTGAATCTTTCCTTAAGTTTATCGAGGACAACAGTTTTGTGGTAAGGGTGTAGTTAAACATATGTTTTGAGTTATCATTACCACTGGTTGTGAGTATTGCAAGGAAACTAGATAATACGAAGAGTAAAGTATGCGGTTCCATTTTTATTGCGAACATTTGCATTCTATTTGGATTATAAGTTGAAATAAATTATGACAAATATTATTATGTTCTGGAAAGTATTTTAAATCGAAACGAGTTGCCAACGCTTTGAATTAATAGACCGACTACTTTGTTTACTAGCAGCCTCCTGTTTCTGCTAGCATTTTAAATATTTATCACACTAACTGAAAATGTTTTGGATTTTGATTTTAAATTGTATTTTATATTCTGATGTATGTATCCTAACATCTATCAATGTTGATCATAGCAACAGTGGTCGGGACACAATGACGCCGTTGTCGTTGGAACATTTATCCAAAATTTGTTGAAGACATTTAGCTAGCCCGACAAGAACTTAACTAAGTGCATTGACTCCGTGTGCTTAATACTTCATAAAAGTACCTGAGTTTTGATGCTTTTGTAACCAAATTTTAATTAAGAAGAAACTACCATTACAAATATGTTATGCTAATGTATACAGCCCACGTGTAATGTCTAGATATTAAATCTAAAGCTAAGGGTCTGGTTTGTATGTTTTTAAAAGAGCTACCAAAGGTACCTTGCTAATGTAAAAAACATTTTACATAAAGTTATTTACTAATTAAACCATGCCACAGAATGTCTATGAGTTGCAAGAGTTTATCTTTCATATTTGCATTGATATTTTTGAATTATAGATGAATACTTATCGCAATTCTTACTATCTAAATTAAAGCCATATATATTTTCCTCCAGATCACTTTAAAATACTGATAAAATTATGGCGCATGTGGAATTCTTGAATTTAACTAAAAAAGTTAAAAAACGCTATTAGTAAATTGGTAAGTTTGGAAAAAAATCTATTAACAAATAATCAGTTCAGTGAACATCTAAAGTTTGAAAGGGATGAGATAATTGTTAGAATTGTTAAGATGTAATGAACTAATTGGTGGCCAAATAGTTTAAAATTGAATTATGTTTAAACCTTTGACGAAATTGTGTATTTTACATCCTTATTCATGTTTATTTTTTTTCCTTATAATGATGATGTTAAAAATGCACATATCAAACATACACGTTATATTTTCTAATTTTTTCCTGGTATTTTTGGACAGTAAGTTTATTTTTCAAACTGTTGTATAATGAAACAAAATTACGTTATTGGCAATTTCTCGAAAAAATGATTTATAAACAATAATTTGATAACCAAACATCAGCAAATTGAATTCTGAAGCATCAAAATATTTTTTATACTTGGAGATTCGAACGCAACATCCTTATAGAATCACATACTTGTGTTTTATGGGGCTTAATCAACTCTTAGAAATGAGAACAGGAAAGAAACATTTTTTTGCTGGCAAAACTGGTCTATTATCACACTCATTAATTTGTATCACACGAATTTCTCCTTTCTCAAGATATGCTGACATGTATTTCTAGTCGTTTATTTACTTCCATTCAATTTTCCAGTATACTTTCATCTTGTCATATATTTTAGCAAACTTAATAATGTTTAATTTAGGTTGTTCAACTGAACCATTTGATCCTTTCAATTGCATAGGGGTACTAAGAATAGTACTATTACTGTATTAAATGTAAAATAATAGAGCTATAAGATCCTTATTTTTATGCTTGCGGGTTTGAACGATCAAAAATGTAGATATATATATATATATATATATATATACAGTAAAATTGGTTATAAGAAATGTCCTTTATATGTGTTCACTTCCCATGTATGCAAAGTAAAAGTCAAAGCAACAGTTTCCTTAGTTAATGTTTTGCTGCTACCATCTCAAGTTAAAAAAACAAGAAAAAAAGGAAACGTTCATATGTGATGTGTGCACACAACTCAATATACATTATGATTACTGTGCTAAGCTTCCTATTCGAAGTGAATGTACCAGCTTGAGATGTTTCATCTCTTGGAAATTTTCCAAGTTTGGTGAAAGGCCCCATTGGAATCATGTGATGTTGTACATTGGTTTATGTACATCACACCATTATACATTTTCGTTGTTACTAGGTTGGTAACAAGATAATTCACTCCCTTTTTTCTTTTCAGTCCAAATGAAAGACTTATACTGAAATGATTCAACACGTCTCAATTTACCACTGTTAATTGAAGTTTTAAAACTAGAAATTGATCGTTTGTTGATCTAACACTTAATAAAGGGCTTTATTATAGTTCAAAAAAGTAGTAAGTGATAATTTAAATAAACAAACATGTTTCACTTGAAGCAAACTTTACAGAAAACATTAAATGAATTTTCTTGTAATTCATTTTATTGTAGATTTGCAGTGTTTCGGCAACCACAAAACTGGTTCCTATTAGGAAAGGCACTTAGGTAGTGTCAAAATGGCTGAAGAACAGCAAATTGAACAAGGTTTGTGTAATATTGGCGAAGAAGATATTGAAAAATTAAACCAGGAAACCTTCCATCTCACCGACATATCCCGCTTTTTCCCTGAATTGGTAAAGTATTTTTTAAATATCCAAATGACAAATAAGTTTTATTTTGTATAATAAATGTATATTTGAATAAACGTTTTTATTCTTACTATAATCCAGGTTTGGAAGCAGATAGTGAACAAACTAAATGCTACAAATGATATCGAATCTTGTTCCAACTCCTCGCCATATTTTAGAAGTTTACTAATGAAGAAAAGAGAACCACAAGTAGTTCTGGAAGTTTTCGAACTTCTATGTCTATATTTGATTGAAGATGAACAGAATGAAGACGAACAGGATGAAGATGAGCAGGATGAAGATGAACCAGATGAAGATGATGTTGCTGAAAACAATGTTCCCGAACCTCAAGTAGTGTTACCGGATATTGATAACAGGGTTCGTGGTCTTGAAATACATGAAGCTGGGGTTATTGATAATCCCAACATTGGCAATGCAAACCATGAACCAGCAGTCGAAAATCAGAATGACGGAGACAATATTGATCTTCAAAATCCAGAACAGAAAGATGACTCGGCGAAGGAGCTTTTGAAGTTTCGACTTGTATCCAAGTCTTGGAATTCTGCAATCGAAGCATTGTTTCCGCATAAAGAAACAGGACACTACACTCTTAAATTTGACATGAGCAACTTCAAATATGAACAGCTGGATCCTTATTGCAACGATACATTCATTTCGTTTCAACCTCCTCAGGAGTTTATAAAGCGTTTCGATCCCACTCACTACAATTTTAAGGAGAACAAACCTTTAAAAAACCCATTTCTTGCAAGAAAAGTACAATTTATGGAAGTCCAAATTTATCATCAAATGGAAGATGAGCATTGGTTTTATTTGGACGGAATTTTTGAAATATTGAAGAAATACGGCTCAGAGATTTGGTACGTCTGTTTCGATTTTCAAATTGGCTTATTTGATAATGATCATGTTGTGATGTATGAACGACTTGAGGCATTTTTAACTCTGTTGCCAAACTTGAAAGTTCTTCGTGTTGAATATCATTCGATCGTTGACGCTCGTCCCCCAAACCGGAACCTACTTCGGCGAGATGTTTTGAGGAATTTGATAAATGAGGAGATAGGAGCAGCGGTCCAACAAAATCCACTTCCGTTATTACCCCATTTGGAATTTATTTCCTCATCAAACTTACCCACCCCGATATTTAATGAGTTGATTGACAAAAACCAACACATTGTCCAACTTCAAGTTTTCCGGAAAGCCTATCATGGAGATTACAATTTATTTGCATTTAACCTTCCCAAGTTGTCTGTCTTGAACCTAAATATAAAGTCAGTGGAGCAGTTGGAATCTTTTGAAAATTATCCATTTCCTCGGCCACTTGAGAAAGTTTACTTGTGGTACGAAAAGTCCACCCCATTTGTTCCCGGGTCAAGAATTTTTCATGCTTTGGAAAATAAGTTCAGTGACAGTTGTAACAGAAGAAGAGAAAAGACAAGTTTTGGAAGAATCCCATCTTTGCCGGTTGAATCTTCCAAAACTTGAAAGGATTACGTTTTTTGATGACACACCATTCTGCCTGGACTTTCTGCTGCCTTCAAAGTATGCATTGAAAGAAATTTTACTGAGATATTCCAACGACGACAATGAGAGCGCCGTTGCTCAACATTTGGAAAATCAGAAGTTTGTGGGCTGTGACCAAAACATCCAATTTGTTGGGTTTAAGGACGAACTGGAGCATTCCAACATTTGGCTAGAGTTCCCAAAACTTATGGA
>JAQFZH010005113.1:0-11005 GCA_034695485.1 Entomobrya nivalis
GTTAATTTGCATAATAAATATTTTTTATTTTTTTATTATGTAGCGGAATTCCGCTACATTGTAGCATTATTCCGCTAAATTATTGTAGCGGAATTCCGCTACTGATCCTCCACTGAAATTACCCCTTTGCTTAGCTAACGTAAACTCGCTGGATTCATAACATAAATGAGTAAGTTACGCCTGCTAAAATCTGATTTAGTTCATCATATATTTATGCTCGTGTTCAGTTAAATGCTCACGCCTTCAAGTTTAAGAAAACAAAACTGTTTTCAGTACTGTTTTCATATAAAAGTTATTTTATTTTTTGAAAATTATAGATTGATTTGATAATCATAATAACTAGTATAACAATTCCAAGACCAAAATATTGTTCAATTGAAGATTTTTAATTGTTGTTTATTGTTTGAAGGAAAATTACGAATTGTTGTTTTTTTGTTTTATTAATGAAAAATTAATAACTACGTAATTTGT
Source organism: Entomobrya nivalis (assembly GCA_034695485.1). Taxonomy (NCBI): domain Eukaryota; kingdom Metazoa; phylum Arthropoda; class Collembola; order Entomobryomorpha; family Entomobryidae; genus Entomobrya; species Entomobrya nivalis. The sequence continues at coordinate 472 of JAQFZH010005113.1, forward strand.
TGCGATACGAAATTTTCCAGTATTCCTCCCATGCTTTCAGCGTCCCCAGTAATAATAATAATAAGGGTAGTAATATCCCCAGTACCTTGCTTCACGCTCGGAGCCCGGATGCATTATTGTGCCAGCACCGCTGTCCACCTTTGGACCGATGGCGACAGTTGTCGCAATTAAAACGAAGATAACAACGAAAAGATTCTGGAGAACCAATAAATATTTCAAATTGTGCTTGCAACCAATTTTGTTTATAATCATTGTCATTTTTTTAAATGTACTTACTATGAAAGCCATCATTATGACAGGTGGGGTAATCGGGGACTTGTAAAAAGAATTAAGCTGAAATATAGGTTGGTTGATGTGTATGTAGTTCTGAAGTCGGTCGTTTGATCTCCTGACTTGACGATGTTCATGTGACAATGCTTGCTGGCTTTTATACCAATTTTAGTGCGATCTAAATGGACATTACAAATTATAAACAAACACAACTAAATACACATACATTTCCTTGGTTGTTGACATTTGAGCGTTAATTGGGTTTAAACGAGAAGATCCGCGGCGTGAAATGTAATTATGCAGTTTATCTTATCGGCACCTCAACACGCGCAGCAAGCAATGCACTTTACTACTTGGTACACAAAATGCATAATGCACCCATTTGAATTCATTGCTTCATTAGTTCAAAAATGCAATTTCATCTTCATCGTTTACGTAAGTGTAAGTAATTACGGAAAGTTCTCATGCATCAAACCAAAGTACTCCATATTCCAAAACTTTCCTCATTAAACCGGGTAACTACTTTGAAGCTTCAATGTCCGCGTCCATATTTAAGTATGTGACTACGTGCTCAGTAGATGTTAAAAAACGGGAAAATTTTATTTAGCAAGTGTCAAAAATGATTTCTAGAAAATGTGATATTAAACACATTGTGCTCAAAGTTATCATTTTACTATAAAATACAAGTTATATATATATGTGTATAATCAAACGAGTGTATGGTTTCTATAAATAACCGTTTTGAAATGGAAATCAGCCCCTTTTAATTTCAACATCATACAAATACTCAAACAGAAAATTTAAGTTCTTTTGACCCAAGTAGTTTCTTGTAGTTTATCAGTGCATCTATACAGCACTTTCAGAGAGCATCAATTTACTTGACGTAACTTGATGAGTCAGTGCAGCATTAGCTAAATGAGTCTTAATTGTCATGGTAAAGTGATTTATCGGTCAGTAAGGCGTAACTACATACATTACTGGAAACTTGTAAAATCTATACGCAGGTTAATTTTTGGAGTAGAACATTACATTTGTGACATGTGTGAAATTTAATGAATTAATAATGAAGAAACCCCCGTTTCGGAAAACTGAAATGATTTTTTTGTGACTTACCATGTGACATAACAGAAAATTTTCAAGATTGACAACTTGATAAATCATTTGAACATTAAATATATATTGTTTCTTCGAATATCTCAAATTGAAATTGTACATTGAAATTCCTTAAATTTTCTTAACAAGAACAGAATGGTATTTAATTAATTATTCAAGAAACTAAATTAAATCATCGATTTTCATTGTCAAATTTAAACATCACATTTTCCAAAAAAAGAAAATATCCCAGCCACATACGTAAGATACTTACTTACTTTTTTTTAGTACCTACTTTGTTCAGTTTTTAGCTAAAACCGTTCTTTAGTTTGTGTAAAGGACGTACAATTATGGCTCAGCTTACCCCAATAAAGAAGGCGGTGTAAGAAAACCAAATCACACTTTCATGTGGACAGAGAGAAGACACATGCTTTCTCAAAACATGCAAAGCAAAACATTGCATTTAAAAGTTTCGTCAAAGCATTTTGTCGGATTTTAATTTCAATTGTGTATTTAATGATCAATTAAATCAGTGAACTTAATCAGCTGGGAACAAGTTTGGACTTTGGACTGGTGTCAGTTTTGATTTGATGATTATTTTATAATAGAAAGCGAAGTTATTGTGAATTGATTGTTCGTGTCATTCATCATGGGTCGCGTGAGGAATGCTGGGGGAGGGGATCAAGCTCCCCACAGAGCTGGTCCTCTTAAGCAAGCAAATAAGAAACATAAAACTGGACCACATCGGAGTAAACGCTCGTTAGATGTTGAATCAAGAGGTAAATAACATTAGTTCATTTAATAACCTATCATTAAATTTAAAATGATAATTGACAAGTAAGCACATAGCGTAAGCATAAATAATAAATAACTTTCCCCTTTTCTTTCTCAGGTCGTGTCAATTCAGTTGGCTCCATTACAAAACGACGCAAAAATCATGTTCTTCGCTCGGAACGGAAGAAACAGGCAGCGGCAGATAGACTGAAAAAGATACAAAATGTTCAGGATGAAAAACGAAATCAGGGAGGACCTAGAGGAGCTCCCATTTGTGTTACACTGATACCATTATCATCCTGTACTAATGTCAACTTTACACTTCAGTTTATTCTAGCGAACTGTAAGAATTTCGCGGAGATTGTGGGGACTCAAGGAAATACAACTTATATCAAGTGAGAAAATACTAAAACATGAAAGCAAAACTAGCAATAATTTATAAATGCATTGTCTAAATACTTACAATTACTTTGATATTTTTTACAGGTTAAAAAATGGCAAAAATATTACTTTGGTGGTTCCACCGGTTTCCAATGATCTGTGGTGTGTCCTTGACATAATGAAGCAAGCTGACATATCCCTTTTCCTTCTACCACTTCTGGAGCCCATCTCTCCGGAAGGACTTACACTTCTGAAGGCAGCCAAGGAACAAGGGATGGCTACTCCATTTTTGTGCGTCAGCTCACCCTTCTCCAAGTCTGATGAGAAGGCATTCCTCAAAGCCAACACGAGATACTTTCCCATTGAGAAAGTTTACGAGGTCACTAATCCAGGTCAAGTGGCAAATCTTCTAAGAATGATATCGGTTACCAAAATCACTGTTCCAAAACAATGGTCTGTCCGTTCTTCCATGCTTGTTGAGAATTATGCCCCAATTAGCTCGATTAGTCCATCATTGTTTACTACAAATGCGGTCCAGGAGCTTACTCAGGAAAATTGTACCAAGTTAGTGAAAATTTCGGGAGTTGTCAAGCGCAGACATTTGAACCCTCATCGTCCACTGTACATCACAGGTGTTGGTGCATTTAAAATTTTAAGAGTGGATGTGGTCCCAATGCAACTTGGAGGAACGAGTGGAATGAATGTTGATCAGGCTGTACCAGCTGTACCACCGAGATTTTTGTATGATCCAAGCTTGGTTCCGGAGGAAGATATCGACAAGGAAATTGCAGAGGATGAAATGATGGATTCGGATTCAGATATCGACGAAGAGGATGAAGATGATGACACTGGAAGCCAGATGTCTGTCGATTCTAAGAATGTAAAAGGCAAAGGGTCTAAAAAGCTTCCCAAGGGTACATCTGATTATCAAGCAGATTGGCTAATTGACTCCCAAGAAAACTCGGAAGAGGATGATGATGAAGGTAAATCTGCTAAAGATGGATTGATCGGCTCAGATGATGATTTAGAAGAGAGTGAAGAAGACGACGACGGAGAGGAGATGGAAGACGATGAAATGGACTGGGAAGAAGAAAAGAAACAAATGGAAATTATGAAAGCTGCTCGTACAGAAGCAGAATTCCCTGATTGGATAGACACTCCCATGGAACAACCAGCTAAAGTCCGCTTTCAACGTTATCGTGGCCTCCAATCTTTCAAAAAGTCCCCTTGGGATACAAACGAAAATTTGCCAAAGGAGTACTCAAAAGTATTTCAGTTCCAAAACTTCAGGCATGTTTACAAAATTGTTTGTGGAGACAAGGCTGAGACTGATGGATTGGGTTATATTCCTGTCGGTCAGCGAGTAGAAATGGTTTTGAAGCCTTTGGACTCCTCTGCTTCAGTTGACACCAAAGTTGGAGCCTGTAAACCAATTTCCGCAGTGTCTCTTCTCCGACATGAAACCCGACAGAGCGTGTTGAATGTACAACTGAATGTTTCAGAAGTTGTGAAAAACAAGGAGGAACTCATTTTCCAAATAGGACATCATCGTTTTCAAGCTAAGCCTATTTTGAGTGAGATGTCCACCGGAAACAAACACAGGGTAACATTAAAATGCTAACTCTACTAATTCAAACTCTAAAATAAAATTGCAATAGCGTCTCGTCTCAAGTTGCCTCAATGTTCATTCATATTCTTTTTTTGCTCTTAATTTCTGTAGATGCTTCGATTTGCACAACAAAACCAGAGCTGCATGGCCACAATTATTGGTCCAATCGTCTTTCCTCACGCATCAGTACTAGTCTTTAAATGTGTGAAGTCCACTTTGGTAAGCTACTATAAACAATTACCTTTGCAAGGAGTAACATGCAAATTAAGATTTAATTCTAAACTATTTTTTAATTAGATTCCCGTTGGCAGCGGATCTCTATTCTCCGTTGATCCATCTAGAATAATCGTTAAACGCGTTCTTCTTTCCGGACATCCATTTAAAGTTCTTGGTCGTACTGCTGTGGTCCGATTTATGTTTTTCAATAGGGAAGATATCGAATGGTTCAAGCCTGTTGAGCTTAGAACAAGATATGGACGCAGGGGACACATAAAAGAACCTTTAGGTTAGAATTATAACTAAATTGTCTATATTTTATGCTTTATCTTAAAATCATTTATTTAATGGCTTTTATTTGCTATTTGCAGGAACCCACGGTCACATGAAATGCATTTTTGACGGCCAAATGAAATCTCAAGACACCGTATTAATGCCGCTGTACAAGAGAGTATTTCCTAAGATGAATTATGAAGACTTTGTCGCTCCTTTTGAGGTTTTTGATAATCAATACGAAAAATAGAATAGGCTATCTATCTGTTAAATTGTTAACTTTATTTGGTAAAAATTCTAAATAAAAAGCGCATTATCCAAAATCAAAACTTATCTACTGTTTTCGTTTTTTGACTTGTTTAACCACCCAAGTTGCACGGAATCTGATATTGAATGATATTATTGATTTCTTTTACCCAATAATATTTAAAAAATACTTTTCACTTGCAGGCTTATCATTGCATAGTTGAACAAGCTGTTTATAACTCTACAAAAAAACATGTTTTCAAAACTACAACTGTGATGATTAGTTCATTGGTATTTATTGGTCAAGGATGCTAAAGTGCAAACAATCAAACAACCCAGCATGGTACCTACTAAAATGCTTTCAATGAGCCATAGACCTTATAATTGGTTCGTTACCAGAAAATAGATTTCCTTTCATTTGGTTTTGGTGGCACTAAAATAAACTGTATTTGCAGAAATTGCAAAAACGCATCATAGCAAAAATGCCAAACAGACTTCGCACTTTGCACAGAAATCGTGAGGTGAAACATGCATCAAGACAGGGAAAACACGCCAAAGTAAACAACATGATAAGCTTCGCTTCTGTGCTACGGAGACCGAGATAACGCAAAAGCGTTTAATTCAGATCAATGAAATAAAAAATGTAGCCCACTCACTTTTTGTTCGTTTTATTTGGTTGTTGGGTGCATTTAATAAGGTGCATGGGTGCATTATGATTGTTAAATTCTTTTTTGATGATTTCACGCACAGAAAGACAGCAGCACGCAAAAGCAATGAAAATTTTCATACTTTTTCTTGACCTAGTTGGTTCAGTTTGAAGTTTGAATTTAATGATTTACTTTTTAATCCCTACATCAGCTAACATAACAGTTTCTACAAGGACAGCAACTATCTATAAATACCAAAGGCATAACGCAAGATTGAAATCGGGTTATTGTAAAAAGTAAGCGTGTTTTTCATGTGAAAAGTGATAATAATAAAAACAAAGTTTAACGATTCGATTATTATTAAATTTCACTTTCTCTTTATCAAAAAAGGTCGACCGAGATTTGCATGTGGTTTAAGCAATTAATGTCTTTCCTCATATTTCATGTGCTTGTTATCATTTCTTTTTACTCTGAATGAGAAGATAAGGTCGGTGTAATAATCATAAAACAAATAGCCAAAAAATTGATAATTCTTTAATTTTCACAAGTTTGAAGTTTTACATGATTTTTTACAGCAGTTTTCAGTTTTTATTTCGCTTTCCTTGCACTTTTAAATTATGAATATATGAACAATGAATATCATTTTCATCCAAAATTGAAGAACTTTTTTAATTGCAATTTTTTCATATGCCAAAATTTAGTGAGAAAAACAAATAAAGAGAAAATCGAGATAAAGATCAGCAAAGGACAAGATTATTAGCTGAGACGAGTGTCGTTATCGCATAATAACTACCACAGGATCATTTTTATAGAAATTTGTTTTTATTTTTATCTTTCCACGTGCAGTGTTTGCTACTTTGCAAGTTGTTATTGAGCAGTTTTAAGTTCAATGTTGCAAACACTTCATATTTACAAATACAATTAAAATGTAAAATTTTCCTTTAAAACAAATTGATCTGGTATTCATTGAAACATTAAAGTATTTTTTCGTGTGACGTGTTTAAACATAAATATGAAAGTGGTTCATTGGTTTTTCGATATTTGTTCAAAAATATTTATTCAGCAAATGAAATTAAAACTTTTTTTTTGTATTTTGTATGCTATAAATGGTTTATATTTCAGGATTAAATTAAAATATGTAAACTTTACATGAATCAAATCGGATCCATGATCGTTACACGTTACATTCACTTCCTTTCACTATCCAAACTTTTAAATTCTTACAAATCATCTTCGTCATTCCCATTCTATTTATTATAAATTGTACACATTTTGAAGCAATTATTTCACTCAAAATAAAAATGTTTAAGCTACTAATCCGAATTTTCCACAAGAGCAGTTTCCCATCCCACTTCTTCCTTTGTAGGCTTGAGAAAGAAAACTACCTTAAAACACTTTTGCATTTTTATACTTTTTATATAGGAAGTACCCTGTTCTATTCTTCTTCTTAAGATTCACTTTAATAAAAAATATTAATTCCTTTTTACACATTTTTTAAAATCTAAAAAAACATGCCATGTCATTTGCATGCATTCGCATTAACCCCAATTTTTCACATACTTTATTTTCAGGCTCACTCACACTCTTTTAATAGCTCGTTCTACAGCACGTGAAAGGGTAAAAAAATGAAATCATAGCGAAATAATGAAGATCATCATCATCATCATAGTCACCATTCCTCGTTTCCTTAGAAACAAACAAAGCATTAAATACCCACTTACCCACCTCAACAAACAGCTAAACAACCACACACGTATGAAAACCAGTGAAACATTTTATTTTCATTCATACTTGCTCTATAAAATGTTTCTTTTTTTCTTTTTTGATCCATTCACCATTCACGAGGTAATAAAATGCAAAAACGTGAAATTGTTTGAATGCACACACACGCATCAGGAATGGGAATGAGTGACATGAGGAACATGAACATGATGACAAAAAAGTAAGATGATCTTATAATGATCATCATGAATACGAACACACACACTCATGACATGAGCATAATGATCATTTATTCTGACGACAATAAAAATTCTACTTTTTAAAAGAACCTTTTTAAATGTCAAATTTAATGGTGTTTAAATCTTAGTTTAGTTTTTTTTCGAAATCGTATTTGGCTCAGTTTTAAAACACGAGCATCACACTTTACACTTTATCAAGACTTTGCCAAAAATGGCAAAAAGATGATTGCTTTTATATTGAAAATTATCATCACTTGATCAAGCGACCAATCAACAAAGTAAACCAGGATGAATAATTTATGCGGTGCTTTTAATGGCCTTCTAACTAACAGACTAGATTGGAGTCATCATTAATCTCGCATTAATTTATCTTTATTGCTGACTACAAAAGGACACTAGAACATCATTTAAATTATTGAGTACAGTTCATATTTTAAATCAATTTTCTTATTTCGCCCCATTGATGATTTACTACTTCCTTTAAAGATGGTACACGACATACCTATTTATCTACCTATAACTCTGAAGATCAGTTCGGTGATGTGACGATGGTGACCATGGCAATGCAATGATGTGCTTTCCCATGAATAATTACTCAATTTGAGTAATTTGTTATTATGCATTTTATACTGTTATCTGAACAATATGTCACTTTACTTGAATGGCACACAGCATCAGTAGAACAGCGTTACCCGTTAAAAAATTCTCCTGCCTGGGAAAACATTGACCCTTATTTTTCTTTTTGAGCAGCATGCATGCATCTTAAAAAGTCATGGCGACCCGTTCATTATAATTATCTTATTTGCTTGTTTTATAAGCTGTGTTGTCATTGCGCTTTATATTTTTTACTGTATATTGTAACTACTGACTTGGCTTAACTGATTGCGATTGTTTGCAAGAAGATGAGAGAACACAGCAGTCAGCAGTTGAAAAGCACTAATACTAATACACCAAATCCACAGGTAGCCTACTAGCCCCCTATCAGCTTATTTTGTGTTTTATTGCCGTGTTATTTAGCTGTTACATCATTTTAAACCTATTATTACATTATAATGCTTTCCCGTTAAAAATCACTCATTCAAAAGAGAGTCTATAAGCCGAGTGGAGTGCATAGGTATGTCTGTTGTTAGCTTATATGGATGTTGTTGAATAATGATAATGATATGATGATCATTGTGATTAGCCAAGTTGGAGATGAAGTTTTCTTGTAAAGATATCCTGAGCTTTTAAGAAGCAACTCTGAAACTACATGATGACTGATTGTTTATATTCCGAGAGGAATATGGCAAGCAAAGCAACCACATTCTCAAAAACGTATCATCATCAAATCCCCATCCCCCATTATACCAAATTTTCGCATTATGTGTACAAGTGATCAATATGCTGTTTTTATAATGTAACATGTCACTCATCCAATGCAATGCAACACTTTGTTTCGGTCAACCTTACCGGCATCGTTCTTTGAAGAGTTTAGTTGGTTATTGCCGTACCTCAGAAATCCGAGTCAGTCAAAAAACCACAACAAGTGGCTTCTTGGTAATTTTTTTTGTTATGTTTTCTATTATCTTTTTATCAATTGACTTGCTTCAACTTTATAGCAAGTGTACATGTCTGTCTGCCGCTACGCTAATTTCCCCCTTGTGCTCTTATTTTATCAAGATTGTTTTTTTATCTTATCACAATCATATCACAATATCGCAACATAAAATGATTGTCTTGCACTGTTGCAAGTGCATTATATAATTATACCCGTGTTTGTGTTATATAATTTTTTATGCAAACCCAGATATCCTAGAAAGAAATATGTATGATATTATTTTCATAAGAAACATAACATCTTATCATAATGCCCGCGCGGTAAACAGATGTAAAAGCTAACTGAATCCCCATCTCAACCGTCTTTGTTCTACGTCTCTTTTTATTCAGAAAGCCTCAGACAGACTTTTTCCCCATTGAATTGAACCTGGCAGTAAAAAAAGATGATGATTTTGATAAATGTTTGGCAATTTTTTGTGAACAAATTTTCAAATTTTGTAGTCAGTACTTTTCGAGATGGTGTACTTAGTTAGGTGTTTATTAGTACAAGTGAAGGGGTGGGATATATGTAATAATATATCTTGAACTGCAGCTGGTGTAGGATTATACTAATTTAAAACGCAACGCAAAAGAATTATCTGAAATCTGAACTACCCACAGATTTTTTATAAATGATATGTGATTTTTTATCATTAATTTTCTTCGAGTGTGTTGCACGTTTTGTCATGCTCTGCTTACCGTAATTGCACCGTATTTAGGTATGTCTGTAAATATGTGTGTAAAAATGGTAAAAAAGCCAAAAGTGCGCAAGCAGACGCACATAATATTGCTTACACACACTATATATACCCTTTTACCCACACACCATCTCATCATCATAATATATGTTCTTTCACCATCATGAAAAATAACTAATGAGAAATGAAAGATGATCATCACGACGACGGTGAGACAGCAAAGCAGCAACGTAAAACTGAGAGCTTCAAAGGATTCACGATTATCATGATTCATGATGATGAAAAATATCAAAATAGAAGCGTAAATCAATCGGGAAGAGAATCCTTAGAAAAGTCTGTTATGCTATTCTTTACTACTTCTTCTTCAGCAAAGATGAAAAAAGTCCTTCAAAAGGTCGGTTTAGAATTTTTCTACAAGATGAGTAGCCATAGTAACCAACACATAATATTAATATTACCATCATTTAAATGATTTTCTAGACGAAATTTTTTCTACTATTTTTCTGCTCGAATTTGACTTTGGAAAAAACAGCATATTAAATTGTAGTATAAACAATAGTAGAGTGTACGACTACAAATAGGAGAACTATTTTGTAAAAGGTAACTGTAGCGTATCATCATTCCATTCAAAAACAACAAAAAAAGCAAGAGGTTTAGAATTAGTTTATGTGCTTGTAGACAGCTAGGCCACTGCGGGCACTGAAGAAGGGAATTAAAAGCAATGCAAAGTTTACATGGTTGGCTTCGCTACTAAAAATTCTATAAAAATTTTATTATAGAGGAAAGAAAGAT
>JAQFZH010005114.1:0-11002 GCA_034695485.1 Entomobrya nivalis
TGAAAACTGACTCTGAGGAAAATGTGAGCTTTTATTTTTATGCTAAAATTGTCTATGTATGGTTTCCTGCAATTCTGCCTGTTTTCTTGTTTTGTATGCTGTTTATCCACATAATATTTTATATTGCATTTTTTATAATCTGCTTGCTGCATTCTCTCTACCTTTCTGTTTTCAGTTTTACTTAGAGAGCGGAAAAGGAATACCTGGGAGGAGGATATTAACTTGGCTACACAATCATGAAAGCATCCTGTTGATAGGTAGGAATTAATACATAGAGAGAAAAATAAAATCATCATGATCATCAACCACCCGCACTTCATCCCATCTCAGGTTATTATGTGATGTGATGTTGTTGAATGTGTTGGAATGCGAGCAAGTTGGCAGAAAAAAAGGGGATGCTGCTTTTGCTCTCCTTTTTTCTGCAAACTAAAAAAAGTAGGTTCCACAATCCACAACCACGACACAATATTGCAAGTAAGATAGCAAGAAAAATTATGACGGGAAGAAAATAAGCAAAGAAAAAAAGTTGAAACGTAATATTTTTTCTTTCTCGGATGCTACTAAACCCTCTTTTACCCAGTTAAGCCGTCTGCTTTCATGTTTTACATATGAATAAATACACAACAAAGAGATTTGGAAAAGAGGAAAAATATGAGCAAGACAAAAGCAAGGTAGTTTATACTTTTGTGTATTTGGAATACAAACAGGTTTGGTTTTACTTACATGGTTGCTGCTGCTGCCAGATGATACATTTCTCTTGTCACTTGCTATTTCATCCAGATGACAACCCGCAGAGCTTTCTCGGTGCTTTTTCTTGTCTTTGTGGCCAACGTTTGTGTTTTAGTAAACCAAAAAATGCTCCTGAGTATAACAATATTAAAAAATGAACACAGTAGCACAAGTTATTGTGGTACAAAAAACTTTGGAAAATTATGAAGTACTGAGGATTCTTGGTTTGACACGCACATATTGCACGACAAAAATATTACAAAACATTTGTTATATGTCTGTCCTTACGTAGGTTTTGTTTTTATTGTTATTGTACACTTTTTACTGTGCGTTTAAAATATCTGTATCATTTGCATGTAAGCAAATAGTGTATGTCTATTTTTTTGTGGTCATCAAAAAGTCAGTAGCAAACCTGCGTACAACTCTTGACGTTTATCGGATTTTTTCGCCTCCTTTTCCACTGGCACTTTAACAGTCAAAAGACTAACGTCTTAGGTATATATAAGAAAATGGAGACACTTTTTCACTTCAGAAAATTGTGTCATTACACACACTACTTCTACTACTGGCAAGCCAATACAAAGTACACGTACATTACGCAACAACGCACACACACACTGACAAGTCAAGTTAAGAAAAACTTTTCACTTTTTTCACTTGTGTTTTTTATTTCTTTTTTTTTGTCCTGAAGTAACTTGTCTGTCAGGAATCACAAAGGACAAGTTTGAGTTTTTTTCTTATTTATTTTTCACAAACTTTTTTCCGTGACGAAAGCTATAAGAAAGTATAGATGTGTTGAGAGTCTTTACACTATCACTGTAGAATGGTGGGTAGATGCTAGTTTCTTGTTCTAGTGATATCAATGAACATTTTCTTCTTACAAGGTAAGTATATTGTAGCTATGTTGAAGAAAAAGTGTGTATCCTTGTCACAATCTCCTGTTTTCCTCCTCATTCATATTAAGAAGCAAGGGAGAAAGGAAAATGGGCGATGAGGACCTTAGTTCTGCCCAAGATTAACAAATATACCAAGTTTTTCACAGGGTGATAGTGTTGTGATCACGATGATGCTTGCTGGACATGTCCCCATCCAAATACAATGATGATGTTGATGGTTGTATGGTGTTAGTGGTAAAAGGCGTCCTAGAGCGATGCGATGTGATGACAAGATATGTGATGAGCTCTTTTCTCTTATAGCAAAAGAAGAACAAGAGAATGAAGATGAGAAAACTACTTTTCACCAGCAACGAACCAGGTTCATAATATGAAGAAAAAACCCGTATGCGGACTTCTCGTCGTGAAAGTAGTCTTGTGAAATTAATGAGGTTTTCACACTCTCATTCAACGCCTTTACATCTACTCATCCGCTGCTGCTAAACTCCACAGTTCTCCAGTCAACTTTCACAAAACTTGTGAAAGTGATGATGATGCTGCTGCTTTCCTGGAGAAAACAGTGATGATGATCATGCGGGACTTGCAATAAATAAAGCGAGCCAGGAGTTTGGGTTGAGCAACCTTATAGTTTTCGCTTCTCCCGTCCCATTTAATTTTTCCCACTGGGTTTAATTCTTTACCCGCTGCCACCAACAAACAAATAAGGTTGATATTCTTACTGTGATCTACTTTTTTTTCCCCCGAAAAATTTTCTCTGTAAATTATTTCATAAACAAAAGTCAAAGGTTAGGAGTTTGCTTATTTATTTTTTCATGGAAATTATTATTTTTTGTTTGATCAGTCACAAGTCCCGTAGGATCCCTTTCGAGTGTAATAATGAGCAGTTTAGTTCACTCACTCAGACACAAAACTCATCTACCTTTACTAATTGGGCCAAGCAAAAAGGGCAGAGCTAAAAGTAATGACGAAACATCATACCCTCTCTATACACTCTTTCTACCAATTTTGCTGTTGATGAAAATAAGATGATGATGCTGATGTTTATGGCAGACATACACGTTAATGATGATGATGCTGATGATTATGTGAATTAATGTTCTAGCCTTTCCTTCTTGTTGCTCAACATTTAGCACACTAAACTATACAACAAACAAGTCATTGGGGACCTCCAGAAAAAAATATACCATCTTTTCGTACATACATTTATTGTAGTTGAGCTGAAAAGTGTAGAGCTACTCTCTCGCTTATTATATGCCTGCTTATTTTTTTGCTTTTAAAATAAATACAATTAATTAGTTTAATTTGTCTCTTAGCTCAGAGCAAACTCGCACATAACTCTTGTGTTTGTGTTGATTTCATAAAATGTTGCTGCTGTACCTCAACTCTCAGCCTAGCTCTGCAGTTTCAACTTATTTTTCACTTCTTGTGTGTCTTTTTGACTTGACTTGTCAACAACTTTACTATAGAACTATAGACTATGTCATCAATTTAGTGTACACAACTAGCAACTAACTACTTCCCATGCATATTCATTTTTCTGCTGTGCGTTGTGTGTTTAACTTGCTCCAGTTTTTTCTACTTGTCTCACAGAAAAAAATGTCATGTGTTTTGTGTCCATAAATACTACACTCCTTTGGGTATTCCGTTAGATATACGATGAGGATCAAAAAACTTGTATTCTTGTATTGTCGTTTTTAGTACCTTTTAATTTTTCAAAAGGTAAGTTTTGTTTACATATACGTCAAGTCAAACTCTTATAAAATAGTTTTTTTTTGCTAATTTGTGTGATATAATTTTCATTTTCAGCACACAAGACAGAAATGACTTAGTTTTTTACTCTGACTAAATTGCTTGTATGCACACTATATGTTGTTTCTAGTCAAGGCAAAAAAAACTTTCAGTTTTCAAAAAAGTGTTTTAGTTTTGGTATTTATAACGAAAGTTAACTTTTTTATGCTACTGCTGATGATTATTTTGGCTTGAACTGCATTCCTTTTTTGCTATGCAATGTATACTATATTTATATATTTTTTTCATAATATTGTATCTTTTGTTATGAGTGTTTATATGTGTAGAGTTGAGTTAATTGCCGACACTGACATGAGCGCATTGAATGAACAAGGTAGCTATGTAGAGAAGAAAATTGTAACAATCCACCTCCACCATAAACTCATACAATAATAACACAGCCGAGTCTCATGGGAATTTTTACGTGTACGTCCGTACTTACTTGTAAATACGTTGTGTGATGTTGTATCAAATAGACATACACCCCAACAAACCAGTCAAATGATTATCAAAAAATAAAGTTTCAAAACGGAAATATAAACGAGTTGTTCGTTCTCCTCTTGTTGGTCGTGGTCGTACCAACTTGCTTTCTACAAACTGTTCTTGCAGCCGTTTGTGTTCGTGGGAACTTTTTTCTTTTAGTTGTATGCTATACAGCACAAAAATCTATGTATATTAAGTATTTTTCACGTTTTTCGTTATTCCACACACTGTAAATAACTTGTAGACAGCACACACCGGGGCAATGTTTGATATCACCAAATAACAACACAAAACTCAACTGCGAGTATGCGAGCAATATCAGTAATCGTAATAGTAATGATTCTGATGATGATGATGATTATGTGAAATTCACAGTCTACACAAAAAAAGGTACACCGACACCGAAAATTCCGAACTGCTAAATTTTCTCTTTGGATAAAATATCCAGTGAAAAAAAAAGTAAAAACCGTTTTTGTTTTGGTATTTAATGCCCCAGACAGGGTATATCACACTCGTTTGCTTGAAGCAATAAGCTTTTTGCTTTGCTGAATTGAAGAACAGAGTAGCGTGCGGCACTAACAGACCTCTCTTGTCTAAGCCCAACCTACGACTGACAAGCACGTTATGAAACCAACTGAAGGTCTTCTCCCCTCACTCACATCACATCGAGCAAGCAAATGCACACATACAATAAAATGCAATGCAAGAGCAAACACACAAGTTTAGAAAAGCAACCACTACCACACCACCACCACTACCAAACATACAAAAACTAACGTAACGACGAAAGAAAGAATATATTGCAAGTTAAACCAACAAGAAGACCAACCAGCCATATCATCTCATCTCCTCTTCTCATCGTCATGTAGAATAATACCTTTTAAAACGCACAGGTTGGTTTTTACCGTGGGTATGAGTAAAGCAGCCCCACATTTTTATAAAAATATAAACACAAAAAACGGCATTGCATAGGATGCAGCGGCAGAAGCGAGGCAGACTTTTCTGATCGTTTGGCTATGTCGAGAAAAAAATATTACAAAAAGTCCATGACCATAATAACAAGCATAAGATTATAGTTATATTTAGAATGAGATGATATTATTATGAGCATTGTTGACGGTGTGTTTGAGCTTGAGTCACCTTTGCTAGCCAAAAGAGTTTACTATGTTATCATTTTTTTGAGTGTCATTTCTTTTTATTCTTATTCTGCAAAAAAGTAACAAACCGAATAACAATGATGTGATGCGGTATATAAACACAATTTTTTAAGCGTTAAAATTTGATAAAAATAGAAATAGCATTTACGCTTTAAGTTTTGGCAAGAAGTATAGATACCTGTGCAATACAAACATATACAATATTTGATATTTTTACTTGATTTTGTGTTGGTAGAGTTTGACGTGTAAAAATTTCGACTTTAATATATTTCAATCCAAACAATCATTCAATTTATACTGCCAACTGTTACAATAATTACTGACGATATGACAAAGGTTATAAGGGAAAAGGATGTTCATTTGTTTTCATATTATTCGCTTTTGTGTGCGTTTTCCAGCGTTATTTTGCCTAAAGTAGTATCTAATTACATTTTTTAACAAAACACTGCACACAAACTTATTGATGAGGATAATAATAATGACGTAATGAGTTTGTTGGGATATGAAACACCTGAGTTAAGTTTCCGTTTTTCTTGACATGCTTTGTTCAGTTCATTTTTAGTTGTTTGTTGAATGCGAAAGGGGAGGCAGGGACTCAACTGATGTGAGGGAGGAAGCTTAGCTAGTAACGGACCGGATATGAAGCTGAGCAAGCAAAGTAAAGTATAAAAAAATCTTTTGCTCGTTTGCTTACGTATACTTATTTAACTTATTTGATCAAGCCAACCACAAAAATAATGTGAATATTTGTTGAATGTGCAGATAGGTATTGCTGCGTGAACATTTGTGCATCTGCCAGCGATTTTTATATAGGCTTACTGGTTTAAATACATATAAAAAAGTGCAGGGTGTAGGTGGTATGGCTTTTAACTGAATATTTTTTCTCATTCTCACTATTTGTAGTCAACCTCTGGAACAGACTTTTCAGGTTTTTAACATTACTACCCTGCAATATCATCCAGTCTATCAGTAGCGAAGGAAATAAACAGACAATCCAAAACTTCAAAAGGTCTTTTCATTTTGACCCTCGCTCTTCATTCCACAAAATATCCATGATATAATTTTGATATACATAATTCCATATTCACAGAGCTTTAAATTCGCACAATTGTCTGCGTTCCCCTGCGTCTCGTTTCGTTTTTATGCGATATATACATGCATCCAAGCAAACACACCTGTAGAGGTTTACAATTTTTCGTTACGCTAAGCTAACTCAAAAAATAATATTCTCTGCCAGAGAGTCACAACACAGGCCTCGTATCCGGCGCTAATAATAATAATATACTGGGTTACATACGAATACACAGATTATTATAACATTCCGTCCATGCAATTCTATACCTTTATATAAAATTGGAAATTAGATCAACACAACTAACAACCATGCATTCAAGTCGCCGTCATTATCATTGCCAGGCAAGCATGTGTATCCGACTTCATTTCTATGCGTATTTATGTTATATTTTTATCTACGCTGGAATCTATTTTTTCATTTATACCATTTCCATTCACGTAGCCATAGGAGCTCGATTCCCTTTAAAGAACTATCATCATCATCAAGTCTCCCCTTCGCCATTTTACACACAACTTTTATTTATAGAAAACAACTTCCCTTATTCCTTTTGATCAGTAATGCTGGTTTTCACAATTCCAAATTCACATGGAAAAGTTTAAAAAAAACTTTATGTTAGCATTGATGTTAGGACTTTGTGTGGGAGTATTTACTATTTTCAAAACAGATATATATCGCTGAGTATATTATTAGTATGGAATTAGAACTATGATGTATAGGTATCTGTATTTTTATATGCCTGCCTATCAAGAGCCCTTTTTTCTGTTTCCACTTTTTCCATCATTTCCTCTTCTCCTTCCTTCGCTTCTTGTGCATTTCCGTTGTTAAAAATTTGTAATGAAAAAATACGACGGAAACCACTTCACGTTTTTATCTACACATCTATATTTTTCGGTTTATGTACTTACCTACATGTATCTTATCATGTGAGCATATGCTCATGTAAAACACACCTTAAAGTATACGTATGTATACTATACCAACTTTTCACACCGCAACAAATTCACACACCCACTTTCAAAACCTTAAAGAGCCATTCACATTTTCCATTACAATGTACTCCATAGCTTGGCTGGAACCTACTTGAATACTTGTATGCCAACGATGCCTGCCATTCAGACTTTCACAACCAGAATTAACCAAAATATCATTCACATTTTCCATAAGATATACGAAGTGTAACTAGTGGTTCTACTACAAGATGTAACACTGAAACAAAATATAGCAACAAGGTTGCCTGACACTGGATAACATAGTTGTAGACCAGACTACTTATAGAGTACAAAATATCACCACTTCACTTAAAATTATGAAATACCACATCAAGTGACATTTTTAGACATGGAAGTTGAGGAAATGCTTACTTCATTATCCTCCACTCCTCCACAACCACTACTCACTCAATACCTGTGTGCAAACATCTACACATGTGATTGCATAATATTTTACTAAAAGATTCATACGTGCTTTTAGCTTGCTATTTTTTGTCTAAAGAAGCCAACTGAAGTTTGTCAAGTAAAAATTTAAATGCATGCTTAAGGCCAAAAGAATCATCGGATCATAAACAGTAAATAGGCATACAGCTAAAAAGTCATGTGTCGTAGAGTAGTAATCCATTTTTACTCAAATAAGCTAAATACCTACACGCATCGAACACAATCATTATGTTTATATGCTTTATACCTACCTACCGCATACAACGCAACACAAGATGCGAGAAGAGTGATGATAGAGGAAGCAAAAGCTCATAAAATTATTTATGATGATCATGAACAAGCTGAGGACAAGTACAACTACTTTTGCCACTTGCTCTTATTCTCTTTTTTCTTGCTACTGTGTTTACTCTTTGTTAGTGCACTAGTATTTTTCACACTTTTTGTTGCCTTTTGCTCTTTATGGAAAATGTTTAATAGAAAGAGCACCGCTGCCATTCCCATTATTATTACACTTTTTTCCTTGAAAAAACATGCACTCAGTCAGTCAGACACTCAGACGTGCTTTTGCTATTTCGCTTCTGAACTTCTCTTTCTGACTGAATTGAGTCACACACACTCTCTCTGCTTTTCCGCTGAAATTGATACTGATTCAAGATGAAGCTGCAAATTGCATTAGATTTATTTACATTAAAATTTTACGAACATTTTTCACTAGAGCTCCAGAAAAATACGCTGTTAGACAGATGAAAGCTGGGAAAGCGCCACTAAAACTCTGAGAAAAAGTTGTGTTATGTGTATAGTGCTTTTGATGCTACTTTTGCTACAACTGCCATGATGATCATCATGATGAAAGATGAATAAGTACACTTGTCGTCATCATCATCATCATCATATTCATTGCCAGCGTCATTTTCTCATAGCATTTTCCCGTTGTGCTCTTTGTTTTCTTGATAATAATATTATGCACCTGCACAATATTCTTTCAAGCAAAAGTGGAGCTGCTCACTTTGCTGGAGAACTTGATGATGGCATACATATTATATAGTCAAGTATAGAATAATACAGGCAACAATGTTCATATTTGATGAGACAACTTGCAGAGAGTACGACGGCGGAGAAGTAGGAGACGATGAGGGCACGGCATACGTTCCAGTTATTATGCATCGTAGAATCATATGAAAAATTTATAAATCCAAACAAAAGTATACTAAACATTATTGAATAAGAACCACCTGTGTAGGTGGGCTGTGCTCAAGCTTTTTGTTCTATTTTCATCTTCACTGCCATAACCAGCTTTTTTGGCACTTAACACGATTCAGATAGGCATTCAAACTTTCAGATGCAGAAAAAACGGCGTATAGTGCAACGGCAGTTTTTTTTTGTGAGAATATTTGCCGCTGTTGTACTGCTGCTCTACTCAGAAAAAGTAGAAACAAGGGCAATTTTGAATTTATTTTTTATTTATTTATCAGAAAAGAAGTAGTACAAGTTACAGTACAAAAAAACTATGTACTACCTACATATTTGGGTACGTAACATACTCTAACTTTAATATAGTCAGAGTGCTCTTCTTTTTAGTTCTCTGAATGGTATTACTTTGGTACTGCTGCTGCCACCACACCGCCACTACTGCCCCTGCCGTGCAAGTAAATTTTAACAGGAAAAGAAAATAGATTGCACGTTTAAAGAGAAACAGTGGCAATAAATTTTCGCGGCGCGCGGTAAGACACAAGAAGACTGGGTATTAGTAGTAACGCGATGAAGAATAGTAAATACAAAGGTATATTTCTTACACGATGGTGCTCCATAATAAGTGGCAGTGGTAGTAAAGTTAAGTAAGTAATGTATTACATTAGTGGAGAGAAAGAATATCAGTGTCATCATTCAAACTCACGAACAAGAAACTGAAGAAGAGACGACGAGTAGCAGAGGAGGAACAGCGGCGGCCAAAAACTCTTAACCAACTTTTTATACGATGCGATGGATGATGGGATGAGGAGGTGGTAAGGTGCCTATACCTATGCTACCCAGTATGCCTATATACATAGTAATAAAATAATAATCCATTATGCACAAAAAGAAAGGTGCAGAAAACGAGGAAATAAGTGAGCCAGGCACTTGGCGTTCATGATGACGGTGACGAGTATACGATTAACTTTGTTTTGTATATAAAGCCATGCAGAAAAACCGTATCTAAACTGCTGAGAGAGTGAAGAGAGAAGTGAAGTGTGGCTCATGGATTTCCTTTTAATCATGCATCACCTCCAACACCACACAAACCAAGCCAGCAAAAGCACTGGCCGACATTCTGCTAGTGATGTGATGGAGTATTGCCTATTTATTTTCTCTTTGTTTTTCTATATCATATATATTGAATAATAAGCCTCATTATTATTAAAGAGAAGTGTGGCTATGAGGATGATGATGATGAAGTATGTACATATATTATGTTGGCAGACATAGGCGTGCAGTGGCTCTTTCATGAACATGATAAATGAAATGAAAGGGTGAATCACTCTTTGATTATTATTGCGCTACGTTAGACGCGAACACAACTACCTACAAGTCAACTTGTTACTTTACTTGAGAAGCAGTGTATATAGTTTGGTCTGGTTTTCTGGTATAGTACTTCTTTACTAGGAGAATGAGTACGGTAATTGATATTCAATTGAGCATGTCTATTATATCAATATCACGTCACCTTTTCCTCTGTAATCCATACGTACACAATATTAACTTGTAACAACGCTGCTGAGCGTGTGCTGCCGGTAGTTTGGTAGTAGCTGTCGTGTTTAGGTCGTGCAGATTTGTTGGGTTATATAAATAAAGGTATGTGTATTATTATGGATGGACAGAGATATATTGCTAATTAACTCTGTTTCTTTAGTGGGGTAAAGTGCGTGAGCATATGAAAATGAGAATATGCTTTCGCACAAGCCAACCCACTAGTGCAGTTATGAATATTCAATATTCATTACTTATTTTCTCTGTGATTGCCGCCGCTATTTGGGAAAATAGAGCTGAAATTACATTTCATGAGGAGGGATTCATTTCTTGGACGTATTTAACTGACCTCACCTGACCTAACGGCGCATATCACGGTACAATAGTGTAAAGTATGTTGAATGTTCCATTGTTTTATGTGCCGTGAGGCTAGAGCACGTCAACATTATGTCGAGAGTGACAAGGGTTGTGTACAGTAAATTGAGTGAGTGAATTCTTTTCGGCAAGTTGAGTAAATGGAGGAAGCGTGCAAATGCAAGCATGGTTTTTCTTTAGAATGTAGGCCTTTTGCAAAAATTGAATTTAGTTCGTTCAGCCAATCAAGGAAGGCACAACATACATTTTTGCTGTATGGATAGGGAAGGGGAAAACGTTTGATATGAAATTTTGTCTTCTTCCTACTTTGTTAAATTTTTTACATCCTCTGGCCTGGGTCCATGG
>JAQFZH010005115.1:0-10999 GCA_034695485.1 Entomobrya nivalis
ATTTCAAGTGCGAGCAATGTGACAAAAGCTTTTTGCGCAAGTTTAGCCGTAACCAGCATCGTGCTGTGCATAGTAAACTAAAACGTCACAAATGTCAAGTGTGTTCGACAACTTTCAAAAGATTGGTCGAGAAGAGGATCCATGAAAAAACGCATAACGAAGTGAATAAATCTGTAAAATGTGAATCTTGTGAGAAAACATTTGCACATATGGGTGCTCTAAAACTACATATAAAAAGGATTCATGAAAACTGTGAAAAAAATGCTTGTGTGTTTTGTACAAAAAGTTTTAAAGGACAGGGTGATCTCAACAGACATATTCGTCGTCATATTAATGAGAAAGACGAACAGTGTGAGATTTGCTTTAAGGAATTTTACAGTTATCACAAAAAGGCTTTGCATATGAGGGTCCATACAGGTGAACGACCGTTTAAATGTGATGACTGCGGTGAATGTTTTACTTGTGAAACTAATCTCACTCGACATAAAAGAAAGCATACGAAGATTAAACCTTATCTGTGTGTATTTTGCGGGGAGGGATTTACAGCAAGGACTCTTCTTTGGGGTCACATTTTGGGGAAAATTGGGGAAAAGTGGTATTCGTGTAAGATTTGTAAGAAAGATTTCATTACTATCGGGACTTTAAGAAACCATCTGTTAACACATGAACCAGGGAAGTATAAGTGTGAAAAGTGTGGAATAGTTTATAAACAAATAGTTAGCCTACGAAAACATAAAGAATATTGTAAAAAGGTGTAGGATAATTATTTCTTACGTTACGTTACGTTATCATCGTTTTATCATCTCACTTGAACGGTTTAGTGTTTATCTTCAATACTCCATATGGCTTTGTGTATGATTATCTGATAAAACACAGCACGAGAATTTTCCCCTTTTATATTTGTTGCTATAGAAAAACATCTGGACATCACAAGAACCACGGACGATCTCGTAAACTTATAACAAGCCGGAAATGCTGACAAATGGGAAACCCGGTATAAAGGTAGGGGTGTACAAAAAGAGGGTGAAAAACTCATAAGGGTTTTATTTCATCTCCTATACTTACAATATGTGAGATACACACACACACACAAGTATATCAAGCTTTTCCCATACATCTGTTCAACTGTCAATCTGAGCCCAAAATAATAACAAAAACCAAAATATTCTACAATTTAATCAAAAAATTGAGATAAACCAAAAAATGGCATAACCGACACTTTACCGTTAAATAAAGTTAAGTGTATATTTGTTTGTATCTCAACTTATTTTTAACCCCGCACAATATATCAAATTTGTGATCAGTTGAGTACTCTAATCGTCACCAGAAGCGCTACATCGCAATGGGAAAGCCACTTTTTCAATGTAAATTGTGCCTGAAGACTTTTAAGGAGAAACGAATATTAAAAGGTCATTGGACTTTGACTCACACTGGAACTCAATATCCTTGTGACTCATGTGAATTAGTTTTTGGTCTACCAATTGCACTTAAAAAGCATGTTCATAAAGCTCACAACGGACCCAAGCCATATCAATGCTCACTTTGCAGCAGCAACTTTACCCTACAAAGCTACCTAAATGCTCACAATAACGTTTACCACAACATCAAAAAAGAACGTTTCAGGTGCGATAACTGTGACAAAAGTTATTTGCGCAAAAGTACCCTTAGACAACATTGGCTTGTACATAACACACGAAAAATTCACAAATGTCAAGTTTGTTCAGCAACTTTTAATACACCGGTACAAAAGAGAAGGCACGAGCGAAGGCATAATCCTGTAAATAAATCTATAAAATGTGACATTTGTGAGACAACATTTGCTTATAAAGATGGTCTACAAATGCACATGAAAACGATTCATGGCACTGGCGAAAAAATACTGTGTATATTTTGTGAAAAAGGTTTTAAAAGACAGGGTGATCTTAACAAACATGTTCGTCATCACATCCAAGAGAAATATGAGCAATGTGAGATTTGTTTTAAGGAGTTTTACTGTTATACTAAAAAGGTGATGCATGTGAGGACACATACAGGTGAAAAGCCATTTAAGTGTACAGAATGCAGTGAAAGTTTTACAAATGGATCTAATCTGACTCGACATAAACGAATGCACGCAAAGGAGAAACTTTTTCAGTGTATATTTTGCGGAAAGGGATTTACAAGTAGGTATCTTCTCCGGGATCACATTTTACGGGAAATTAAGGAAACGTGGTACAATTGTGAAATTTGTGAGAAACAATTTACTTCATTTAGGTTGTTAACATTACACCAAAGGAGATGCGGTAAATGACTGCTGCCTTATCTTAAAGTAAAGTACAACTGATGGAAATTTATAGTTAATGAATTAAAGACAAACTTATTATTTTAGTTTGCAAATTTGTAACCTAGCATGAAATACACAATAAATGCTACCAGTGAAGTCCATTTATTTTGTCATCATGAGTTCTTCCAAGAAAATGAAACGGTGTGTTTATTGTGGCATCAACACTGTAAAGGTAACACTTGCTATGCTCTATGCAGCTTCAGAAAAATAGCTGAAACCGTGTGAAAGAATACCTTAACTTTAGCTGGAAAACAACATAAATATAGCATGAGAAGCTAAAGGCAAACTCATTTCACGTCTGATATTATACAAGGCGAATCATTCATATATTATGCTGTACAAATGTGAGCATTGAGTATATCCAGGATAGCAGATCAACTGTGAAAATAACAATAACATAAATTCATTGAATCATCTTACATAGTATTGACTCATTTCTACACTTTCTTGTTAGTGTATTAAATTTATAAAGAAATCAATAAACTTGTTATTAAATCCAAAGAACTAAAAATATAAATCCTAAAATTGTTCACCAAAACACCATCACAGTTTTTAGTTCGTAGTTTTATTATCAGTACTTAAAGCTTACAGAACATTTGTTAAGTACTCGAAAAAATTAATAAAGTCGTTTATTTCATATATTCAGTAATAAAACTTTCAAGTGCATCATAACCAAAAAAAAATATATTAATTTGCCCCACAATTACATCTTCGGAATCCAGGAATTTGTACAGCCTCGAAAATTACAAGAATGGAAAAGAATGGTTTTAAGTGCAACTTGTGTGGGAAAATTTTGTACACAAAAAGCTTTCTACAAAACCATAAAAACTCGAAACATTTCAAAACTAAATTCCCATGTGATATATGTGAAATAGTTTTTACCAATGTAAATTCATTCAACATTCACATTTATAAAGTTCACAATGGACCCAAGCCGTATCAGTGTTCCACTTGCGAAATGGCTTTCACAACACCCTGTAATCTAAATGATCATAATAATGTTTACCATAATGTTAACAAAATCCAATTCAAATGCAATTTATGTAGCAAAAGCTATTTACGCAAAAACTGTCTAAACCAACATCGTCTTCAACATCGTCCAGTAAAACTACACAAGTGTCCAGTTTGCCCAAGAACTTTCACTACGTTAGCAGAAAAGCTAAAACACGACAGAACACATAAATCGTTAAATAAATCCATCAAGTGCGACATATGTAGTGCCCAATTTGCAAATAAGGATGGCCTACAAAAACATGTTAAAATAATTCATAACACCGGCAAAACAGTCTCGTGCGTCTTTTGTGAAAAAAAATTCAAAAGAAATGGAGATCTTAACAAGCATATTTTTCGTCACATTCAAGAAAAAAATTATCAATGTGAGATCTGTTTCAAGGAATTTTACAGTTATCATAAAAAGGTTATGCATTTGAGGATTCATACAGGTGAAAAGCCATTTAAGTGTGCGGAATGTAGTGAAAGTTTTACAAATGCGTCAAACCTCAATCGGCATAAACGAAAGCATGCCAAAGTGAAACCTTTTCAGTGTGTCTTTTGCGGGAAAGGGTTCACAACTAGATATCTTCTTTGGGGTCACATTTTGAGAAAAATTGGAGAGACTTGGTATACCTGTAAGATTTGTAAAAATCAGTGCACTACGATAGGAATACTACGTAGTCATCAAGTCACTCACACTGCTGCTCAGTTTAAATGTGGTAAATGTGGAGCCCCTTTTAAGCGTAGATTGTACATTAAACTACACATGAAATGGTGTCAAAAGTAAATATTATTGTATTTTATGGGTGACCAATAGAGTAAACCGTGCAAAACCGAAAGTAGAGTTATTTTAGTGTATTAGAAAAAAATCTTATACATGTAAAGATGTATTTTATGTAAGACGCATAAATGTTCTGTTATATTTAATAGTTCTTATTGTTATTGGTATAATAAGTAAACAAATTTGTAAATACGAAAACAAATTTGACGGTTAGTGCAATAGATAGAAATATTAGTAACACAATTTTATTATTTTTATACTATACAATAATTTTAATACGAAACATATATTTAACGATTTCAAAATTTATTAAAATATAATGTATAAAAATTGAGAATATTCATTAATTAATAACAACTAACACATTGAAATTACCAAAAAGTAATTTGTTTATACATTTTCTCAATATTCATGATTTTTGATGTTATATTTTACAGCGATCTACACTACTGATTAATAAATATAATATAAACTTTACCCAAACCATTGTACTTTAGGATGAACAAAGTTTATATGCATTCCAAGAGCACGCACAGACTTAAATTGTTTTCCACAAGTATCACAACTGATCTTATTTAAATTCAGGTCATCCGTAATTTTCTTGTTTTCATTTTCTAACGATAAAGATGTCGAGGGTGGTAATCCTGTTTTAGTTTTTGAACTTTGTGGGCTACCATTTGACAACTTTTTGAGTAATTGATTTTCTACCGGATTTCCTGGAGCTAAGAAATGTATTTTTCTATGTTGTTTCAGTTGAGATTTAGTAATTAACTTTTTTGAGCATACTTCACACTGCCATTTCCAATCTTCCGGATTTTTGTGTGTTTCCATATGCTGGTTTAGCGCAGTTTGACTGGGACACGTGGTCAAACAAACTGTACACGGAATCCTTCGTTTAAAATGAATATGCCATGAATGCCAGTCCAAAGCCTTTTCGGAAATGAAAACACCGTCGCATGTATAACAAGTTAGCTTCTTCAAGCCAGTACCATGTTTATTTTGTTCAGGAGGAAACGAGGATGATGATTGCAGTGCGCACGGTTTCGAAGGTTGGACGCAGGTTTGTAATGTATTTATCTCATTTTCTACTAGATTTACTGTAAGGGTATCATTTTCCGTCTGATGATTAATTTGAGCTTGTGCATTAGAACTTGTATGATTATCCGTATTTTCAGAAACAAAAAATGGATTATCAATAGAGACATCCGAGAGATTATTATCAGTGATATCCGCTCGCTCTATTTTAGGTTCAACCAGTGAATGAAGAGCATTCTCTGCATTTGCCCTAAACATTACAATAAACAATTTAATAAGTTTTCAATTTGATATACTTTTAAGTAAATCATTTTTATAAAAAGAACTCACACATTATCCTTAAATTGAACTGCATCTACAACACCATCATCGGCATCATCAATTGCCAAAGTTTCCTCAAAAACATCATTTTCCATAAATTGTTCAAAAACTAGTTTCCTGTTTCGTTTAGGTAAACGAGGAACTGGAGACCTACCAAATTTTCGACAACCTAAATATACACAAAAGAATGCAATTAATAAAACTAAATTTGAAAAAATAGCTCAAGTTAAGATTTTTAAATGAAAAATTATATTACATGAATTTAAAATTCTCGATCTGATTTGATTGGTAATGCCATGACAAATGCGTCTATTCTTCTTCCTATCACCAAAAATATGATTTAGCAGTTTTACAGAACGATTTCGTTTACCGGAATGAATCGTTTCAGTCACTTCAATTATCCTAGCAATCTTATCCAGCTTTGTATTGAGTTGAACATTTAAGCGTTTAATTTTACTGTTAACTTCACAAATGTTTTTGACAATTTGATGGCAGTTGTCACAACAGTCTAATACCAAATTATGTGGTATTTTTTTCTCATGTAGTACTCTCAGCTGTTTATTGAATGAGTCCCTTGGACCCCAACTTTCCAAAAGCCTAATAAAACTTTTGATTTTAACTAAATCATTGCTTTGCTGCAGAAATTCAAAGCAAATTAAACAAAATCCCGGAGAACTTTCTATTCCAGGCATTGTACTTCCGTTTCCAATTTGATGGTCGACAGAGTTATTGTTCAGTATTGAGAGCTAGATTGTTATATTCAGTTTCCCGAAAGCAAATTCAAAATACATTTAAATTGGGAAATTTCAGCAATTATATTCTGTTGTTTCGGCTGTCGTCGTATTCTGAACTACCACCAGTTTACATTTCATTTGCCAAACAAACAAACATGCAAGGTACCTGTAGTAATGTCATGTTCGTTATGGTACATGCCGATAGAGCGAAGGATTCTTCTATGTTGAGATGCTACCCCAAGTTCTGACCATGCAT
Source organism: Entomobrya nivalis (assembly GCA_034695485.1). Classification (NCBI taxonomy): domain Eukaryota; kingdom Metazoa; phylum Arthropoda; class Collembola; order Entomobryomorpha; family Entomobryidae; genus Entomobrya; species Entomobrya nivalis. Next base: position 6,444 of record JAQFZH010005115.1, read on the forward strand.
TCTGAGAACATGTTACCAACTTTCCGCTTCCTTTCTGCATTTTACTTTGTTGAACAAAATTTGTTTGTTTGTGCACACTATGATCTTGGTATGCTCTCATATTCTTAAACGCATAAGAAAAAGCCTTTGATGCAAGTGAGGAATTCTTCTTACTAAAACTTGTGTGAATAAATAACTGCGTTCTATGTGATGATTGTTCCAAATTGTACTAAGTTTCAATGGCGTTTCAATATTGAAAGGAGTGACAAAAACACAGAACATGATTTATAATACAAGTGTATTAATTGAAATAAACGGAACGAGTTAATCTCGTTATGCATGATGTCTCTTTCTAGACTGCATGCTAAGAGCTTAATGATTCTTTGGCTATTGTTAGATAGTTTGTGTACACCCAGGGGGCTCGGTACACAGTGTTCGGTATGTATAGTTGAGCATCAAAAACTATAGGTACTTCAGAATTCACTTATGCAAAGAGAAATGAACTAATTTAACACGGAAAGGTAAACAGGATTTTTTTACTGTTTTTGTGTATTATGTGAGCTAACAGGAACACACAAAAGCATTGTATACAATTTGCGTACATTGACAATCTTAAATTAGTAACAAGCTTAACTTGGTAGAACAACAAATTTCTTACTTCCTTACAGTTTTTCATTTTGTCAAAATAGTATTGTGATAATACAACTGTCGTTGCTACATAACCACAAAAAATAATTTCAAGAAATCTGTTATAGCTTTTACAGTGACTAAAAAGTAATTTTACAGAAATTTTTCGTATTCAAAATGGAACGAAAAACAACACACCAAACTAATGGCTCCAAACCGCAGATTTGTTGTACTCTCTGTTCAAAAACATTTTCTTTAAAGAAACTATTAAAGAATCACATCACAACTGTCCATCCTGATTTTCGGTTAAAATGTAAACTTTGTTCAGTATCGTTTAAATCCAAGAGGAACTTAAAGAACCATGTTGACACCTCTCACCTTGGCATTAAGTATATTTGTGATATTTGTAGTGGTGAGTTTGCTTCAGCTGACAACTTAAAAGTACATTCTCGAACAGTGCACTTGAAAATCAAGCCTTTCAGCTGTTCATACTGCAATAAACCATTTGCTCTTAAATCTTATTTAAAGGACCATATAAACGTACATCACAAACTCAAAAAAGAGAAATTTAAATGTGATATATGTGGTAAGGAGTTCATCAGCAAGTTTTGTCTCAAGCAACACCACAATCGTCACTTCAAAAAGAAGACACATCAATGCCAATTTTGCCCAATGTCCTTTTACCAAAGAAATGACAAATTAAACCACACCAAGTCTCATGGCCCAATAGTAAAGACTTTGGAATGCAAATTTTGTGACAAAATATTTGCATCTCAACATGGTAGACGAAGTCACATCAAAACAGTTCATTTATCTATTGAAGCAGCTTGTTGCGTGTTTTGTGAGAAAGTTTTTACTTCGAGAGTTTGTCTTTTTGATCATTTACGCAGACATGTTCAAGAACGATCACACAAATGCGAATTTTGTAATAAACAATTCGTGACGCTTGCCGAAAAAAACCAGCATATGAGATCACATACTGAAGAGAAGCCGTTCAAGTGCAGCAAGTGTGGTGCAACCTTTACAAATAAAAGTAATTTGACGCGCCATGAAAGCATGCATCTAAATGAAAAACCATTTGAATGCGTGTTCTGTGAGGACAAGCTCTCATCTTTGGCAACCCTGAGGAATCACATATTACAAAAAATTGGAGAAAAAGCTTATTCTTGTAGAATTTGTGACAAGTTGTTCGCGTCAAGATGTGCACTAAATTCACATTTTAAATACACTCATTTGCCGGCATCGTATAGATGTGAAAGTTGTCCCAAAGTTTACAAAGTGATCTCAGGTCTGAAAAAGCACAAACGAAAATATCATCCATAAAAGCCATTCAAGTGTACGCGATGCAATGAAAATTTCACCACTGTATTTAACCTCAATCGACATTTACGAAAGCAGGCCAAAGTGAAACCTTTTCTGTGTGTCTCTTGTGAAAAAGAGTTTACAGCTAGATATTTTTTTTGGTCACACTTTGATAAAAATGGGAGAGACATGGTACACATATAATATTTGTAATTGCTTGTTTCAATCGCTTCATAATTGCGTCAATTTGTATAATTAAGAAAACATTGTATACTATTGAATGAATTGGGAACTCGAAATATTAAATATAATTGAATCTTTGTAAATATGAAAAATAAACTAAATAAAATGTAATTCACCATAAAAATGTAAACGATAACGAAATTTTTCTTAAAGCTGTCAACCTTCTTTCAGATATATTGTCAATAACAGGTTCATTTTCTCACAGCAAAGGAAAACCTCACTTTAGAATAGCAAAATTGGCATATTTATAGTACCAGCAGGAAATCTTCCGTTACAGTCCACTCAAAAATTGTAAGTCCAGTATTCTGGTTTGGTTCAATATCCATGGATTCTTTAGCATGCATTGCAATAGCATTAAAATAGAAGGTTTTATGAAGGACCACTACGGTGCTGCAAGCGAATTTTAACATGAACGAGAATTGCAGAAGGTAGCAAGGTAGGTGTCTTAACTATTCGCCGAGTGTATTGCGGCGATTTGCGAGGGTATCGGAACATTTAATGAGGAATGCGTGGAAATTAGAATGACTGGACATATTTAAATAAGTGAAAGGTAATTGTAAAATTGGAATTTTACTCATTTATTTTTTGCAAAATATATTTGGCTATGAAAATTGTACATATTGCATATCTAATGTAAGTAGTGCTCTAACTAGACCTCTTGACAAGCCCCTTACAAATACCATTAAAGTTACTCTCTTAACAACAAAAGTTTTTCCATAGCAAAACATAATTGGTCTACATGACCTTACAAACTTTTTCATTTCAATGTTCTTTATTCTGGATCCCCAATCATGTTTTTTCCACGATCTTAATATTTTCAACCCATTTGAATGCAGATAACCTCCCATTGTAAGAACCAGTCCCCAAACAATCGGACCAGCTACAGCCCAACTGACTATCATCGTCAGTGGTAATAATTCCATATCATTTATATGTCGTATTATCCCATACGCGCTAAATACAAAAAGGAGAATTGCAATCGTTTGAAAAGGAATTAATAATTTCCCACCCAAGTCATTTATTTGTGCTTGCAGTAGTTCAACAGTCCGAAAAACTTTTACAATATTATTGGAACGTCTGAAATTGTCAGTTGTACGATATTTTTCTCTGATTCTGCCTACATGCAGTTCCCTTACTACTAGAGGAACATAAGTGGCTCCAATTCGAAATAGTGGAATGATAGATGCTGTAAAATTTGCATAGCAATACAACGACGTGTATAGCGGGTAGATGTAAATTGCTGGAAGGTAGTACAATGCGTTCGTTCTCAAAATATTTCCAAATAGGTTTGGTGCGTCAGGTGAAAGTATGAAATAAAGGGAAGTCGTGATTGCCATTGATATAATAGTAAACGTCAATCCAAAGGTGCAGTAGTCTACGATCCGTGTATACTTGTCTCTGTTGGCATCAAACTCTGGCATAAATTTAGCTGAAAATATAGAAATAGTTTATTAAACATTTAAGTTTTGTAGCGGCCATTTTAAATTTAATGGTAGTTATTCAACTAAATTTTGATCAAACTTGCCATTCATTTGTCGTAAGAAGTGTATGATACAATTTAGTGTATGAAAATACGTTTCACTCCATATTGTACATAGACAAATGCAAATGGTTACAACTGAAAGCACAATTGCACATGCCACCAGAAAAACGAAGGAGTTGAAATTTTGAGATAAATAGAATCGAATCAGTTGAACGATATGAAAAACTATCCAAACTACGACAAGACTTTGGTTGAAGTAATACAGTTTAGGTTTCCGCTTTTCTTGTGATAGCTTTTCGAAAAGATTTATGTCGGAATTCCAAAAGTAGTTAAATATACTGAAGTATTTTACACAAGGGTTAACTACGATTTCAAAAAGTTTGTAGATTCGTTTGCTGAACATTTTGTAGAAGCTTTTGAAACTAGTTTGGAAACAATTTTGAACCTCTACGCCAACCATACACTACACCTACTTTTAATGAATGCTTGGAAATATCGAAATTTTTAAGCTGACTTTAACCCATAATTTCTCTTTTTCTATGTAGATTGTTGAAGAAGTTTGTCACTAAAACAACCCAAGTTCAGAGTAAATTTAATCAAAAACCATTTAAATTTCACTTAGAACAAAAAAGCAATCACATTTGAAAATCAATTCGATTATAAAATTGATTAGTATTGTTGGAATGAGAATACGCATGGCTGCAGAACCCCTATTATACTTTTAAATATTTATACATTTTCAATGTAAGGTTAAAAATTTATTGAAGAATAATAAACTGACCATGTAGAGAGGTATTTAAATAACTTTTTTGGGGTTATGCGGCAGGCGTCCTGTGAACCTTGTGATTAAAACAAGTCATGTCAAGACACGAAGAAAACACGTAGATAAATCTGAATGATGATGATGACAACTGACAACCCA
>JAQFZH010005116.1:0-10998 GCA_034695485.1 Entomobrya nivalis
TTGCTTGTATGTTAAAAGAACCAGCAAAGCAAATAGCAAATGCTGAATGCAAATATTCTTAGAATACAAAATATACATAAAGTCCATTTTTGTAAATATGCCAAAGTTACGGGTGCGTAGTTTGTTACGTTATGTATACGATGATGACAACACAATACACTGTTACGAAAAGATAACTACAATAACTGTCTTTAGGGCTTCTCATTTTCTCCGCCAAATTTGTCACAGTTCTGCCTTGTTAGCAAAATGATATCAAACTCTGCACTGCGTGTTGCTCGTGTAGTAGCAGAGAAGAGATGAACAGCCAGCAAGAGAGTTGGAGAGTCAAAATATGCGTTTTGGAGAGTGCCACAACAGCAGTCATTGTGTCGGTAGGAACATTGGAATAATTACTATTCGTATTAGGCCCAGGAGGAGTATGCAATATGTGTAATATTATTAAATATTATATTGTAAACTTTTGTGAGCATAAAGCTTATAATACATATATCGCTTAACAAGCTCTTGAAAGTGACATGTATTATTATTATCATTGCCACTCTCTCTCTTGTTTCACAATATACGGCAATGCTTGTCCTATAAGTTCTCATATATTTATACCCGTGAGACTTATTTACATTCTAGTAGGAACAGGGAGAGTAAGTGACATTGAGTGACTGATACAGACAACACAGTATGTGTAGTGTACATAGCAGTACATAAAGAACAAAAGCTCTTTTGTTCATCAGAGAGACATCATCCCAAAAGCAGTGACTGCCTTCAAGCCAGTGATTGTGATTATTATTATTGTGCAGAGTAACCCTTTCTTGACAACTTGGATGCGAAAGTGAATCTAATGTGGTGGCTAAAAACCAGACCAACTCATATAATAACAATATGGACGATGAGAGGGACTGAGTAAATATAATAAACATATTGCTCGCCAATGGGTTAATGTTGGAAAGGCTTGCGTTTGGTTGAAGTATTTTCCACATGTACCTACCTCTATACTATGGCTTGTGATTCGGAATGATGGAAATAATAATTCCAAATTTGAATTGAATTTTAGTTTTGTTAAAGCTATTTTCTGCCATGCAAGATAATACCTATTTATTCATGTTCCATTTGCATTCAATGCATACTGGAGAAAGTGAAGAGTGGGAAAGAGTCCGATGAGCTCTATTGTAGAGTTCAAGCGTAAACGTATCTTATCATTTTATGGTTCAGGTACAAGTTTCTGAAATTTTGCCATTCATTATACCTTCTGCGTATTGACAAACAAGTTATGTTATATCGTCTAAACAGTTATGAGATATTCAAAGAACTGCATGTTTTCATCAGATCACATAATTCACATTGTCTTCACATGCCTGACCTATATACATATACGGCAAGAATGTGTGGCTTGTAAAAGATTCATGGTTTCACTTACCCATATATGTGCATTCTTTATTAGTACGATTACATATATAGGTATTGGAATGCTTTCACTAGAACACATGATGGAAATTCCAGGTCAACCAGCCAACGTTTGTCTCCTGACTCTGAGCACAGTTTTGCGAATGCAAGCATAAGAACACTATATATACTACGTGGAGACTTTCTCGAGATAGAAGTGTTTCTAATCCATGTTTTACTTATTTGACTTAGTTTTCATACACTAGTCAAGCTTGCATAATCATAATATTATATACATACATACATACATACATATTTAAATATTTAAGAGTGTACCAATGTTGGAAAAGAAACAAAGATGAGCTTCTGTATTGAATTGCGATTTGGAATTAAAGTTGCATGCAGTTCTAGGTTCACTGTCCTTATTTGGAATTTTATATTGAGGTGCGGGCACGTTTTACGTTCACGACAGACAAAAGCTGATGGCACTGGCAAAGCCAGAGTCGAAATGAAAGAAGGGGAATTCGAACATGTGAGTTTCAGTATCGCTTTCTTGGTGAATAAACCCATTGCAAATCGGTTAATTCTTTTGCTAAAAATACTTTGTATTTCCATACCTTAACGGGCACTAAGCAAGTCCTAATATTTCTGCTAACTAGTCTTAAGGGTAAATTGTCAAAACTTTCATAAACCTCCTTTATATCCAAACCAATGATGCAATTTCCTGTGAACTTTTTAATGACAAATTATTACCGTGAAAACGTTGCGGTATTGCATTTCTATCCTCACCGAAGTCGCCAAAGGAGTCCTTTAGACAAGATCAAAAGACATCCTACCTAATTAATAATTTGTTTGTACATAAAATATTCTCATATTACTCTAAAACTCCAAACAAGTATCACTCCCCAATCCAACCGAGCAAAAAAACTCTTTTGCAGGAAGTAAAATAAAAAGAGAGAACTTTCAGCATCTTGTTTTTAGCAAAAAAAAAGTTCTTTTTCCTTCCATCTCTCTACCTTCCTATCTCTCAATGGATTTATCCAACGTGAAATGAAATCGTGAGAAATCTCAAAGAATTCAATAGAATATTCTTACTTTGAAGTTTTGCAATATTACTTGTGAGTCTCTTGAACACTTTTTAAAGGATATACTTAACTACCTTCATACTGTACAAATCACATTCCACACTCCAGTAAAATCAGGCAAGGACGACTTCTGTTCTGCTAACGTCTAGAAATTTTCATCTTCTTTTTAAATGTGCACGGTAGCAAATGTAAATGTTACGTTACAGTAGCAGCAGCACTTGTGCTGTGCTTGTGATGTGATATTGCATACAGTTTTCATTCATATTCCACTGGGAAATCTAGAACCTTACAACACCACCACCATGTCATATACCAATTTTCGTCTTCACATGTATGCACACATAAGATTTCCTCTTTACTACACCTACACACTCGTTTTGCTACTTCAAGTTTTTTTATTATAATATTCATATAAATTCCCTATGCATCATCAAGCCAGTTAAAAGGGTACTGGAGAAAGTGAATGTCCACAGGCAAAGCTATGTTCATGAATTGATGTAATACTTAACATACATATTGCGCTGTACATATACTCATCTCATTGGGCTTCCCCCTGCTACTCCTCTGTGCTTTGAGCTTTTAGCCTAAACTACACATGTTACGGTGTCATCTAATTAATGTTTAACAACAAGCTGCAATGTAGCCCGTCATTCATTTTATATTCCTTTATTTTTTTACCTCTTTCTATACTTTCCCTCTGCTTGTTCGCTTTCTCTTTTGCTGACAAGTCTCAAATTTACATAATTTTGTGCATAGATAGCAATAATATTTTCGACATGGGTTGTTGAGTTTTGGCTTCCTGTGAGGATGATGATGGTGGAACTTGTTCTGATTGAGTACACAACGGAAATCCCGTTATATACTTTTTAGTTAAGGAATACTATCACGTAAATTTGCAATGAATATATAATATCAGTATGGTTGTTAGATGGAGAACTTTATGATGACTTCTGTGTTTGCTTTGAGTGATGAACAGTATTTTTTCGTTTTTTAGCCTCCTCAGAAGTGTATATGATCACGAATGTTTGCTATGCTAATTACATTTTTCTCTCAGGCATAACATTCAACTGTCAAATGGTTATTGAGCAAGCTAATAGAGGAAGAGAAATCCGTTTTGTAAGGCTGTTATAGCATACCAATTTTAATCCACAATTAATCAAGTGTAGCTTTCCTTTAAACAATGGTTTAAAACTTCAACGTAACCAAGGAATTTCTCACTTATGGAGACTAACTCAATCCATGCCCATTCTATCCAAAAATGTTTGAAACTATAAATCTAAACAACAGCGTTTTCGTACGGCTCTCACACTTTCTACTACTTAACATCATTAAATCATATAATCCTCATAATGCAACACATTGTTTTCCTTTAACACAGTCGCAATCATTTTTAAGTTTTTTAACCGTGTCTCCTTACGTAACCTTTTTAGGGTAGAAGATTATTACTCTAAAAGATTAGGTATTAACATAAATGTATTGTAGTTTACTGCTGTTCAACTTTTAATTAATTCCCAATTACACTCTAGGCCTTGGAAATGATTATTCCAAGATTTTCTCTTTTCGAAACGAGACTAACTCTTTTCTGACATTTCATTTTTCAATGAGTTGGAATTTTTTTAACGTTTCGCCTTACGGTAAACACTTTTCGTATTTTAATTTACAAATTGCTTCTACCATCTGTTGGTTTCCTGTCATGAAAATTGGGAATGGAAAGCAAACCCAAATGTGATTTGATCCGGTCTATTTAAAGACCCATGTTTTGAGTCTGTCAAGCTATTGTTCAGTTTTTCCACTTGAGCTTCGACTAATACCAAACATGAATATACATTGCAAATATCATGTTCTTAACTCATTTCCTCAAAATGCTCACATTTCTCAAAGAGGCAGTTATTATTCCACAACGAAATTGTCCTCAAGGGTAACTTTTAGTTTGATTGAGAAGCGTAGTCAAAGTAAAAGCTTTCTAATGCAAATAATTTTGCAAAAAGCGTGAACAAATCCCATCAATCAATGTTTAACAGAAAGGATTACTTCACGTTGCGTAACATCACAAGCTTTATGGTTTAAAGCGATAGTGTGTAATGCAAATTTTATGCTAACTTCAGAGATGCCATCATCTTACTCCTGTTTTACTCGTTATTTTTCCTTGAAATACCTCAGTCTGGTTTGTGTTGTGCATCTACAATGTACACATGTACATTCTTACCAAAAAAACATTTTCCGCTATATTTTAATGTACTTTCAAGCAAGAAAACCCTTTCATGTTTGTGTGTGGCTGCACCAGGAACCATATAGTCATTAAAATGCAAAAAAGCACTTTCATAATTGTGCGTTGGATCAGTTAGATATGTTTTTTCATTGGATTTTTCTAGTAGTCTGTCTTTATTCAGCATAAAAATCTTATATAATAATAGAAAAATTGTTAGTACACACGCAATACAATTTTTCTTGTGGCTATACGAATGAACCCACTTAAAAAAAGCTCTACCCTACTTTTTTAAACAACACGAAGCGTACTTTCTCGTGAATATTTTTCTTTGTTGTTGCTCACGCTGTAGAATAAAAGGCAGCAGTAACAGCAGTGATGTGTTAAGATCATTTGAGTGTTAAATAGGTCGCACACTAAACCATACCACCACCACCCAAAAATTAAGGGAGGAAACTTGTTTGTACGTTTTGTTGTGTGTTCTATGTACTCACATACATGCATTCTTTGTGTTTTTTAAAAGTTGGTATTCAAAGAACTTTCTCTCACAACACGTGTAGCTACTACTATGAATGTAGAATGTAAAGTAAAGTAAGAAAAAAGCGGGATGTGAGAATTTTTTTTTCGTATGTACTCAAAACATCATCTAATGTTTAAGCGTGTTGAAAGTTTTTTGCTTTATAAGCCTGCCACTGGCAGCTGTTTCCTTTCCTCACACAGATTCAGCATCATCATAAGAAGAAAAAAGAGAAAAAGATAGTAATTGCTTAAGTGCTCGTGTTTAAAAAGTCTTGATAGTACTGCTTGTATGATACGCAGCTATGCTGGAGGCTGGACGAGTTTCCGTTTTCAACCAAATGTTCATTCATACTTTTATACACACTGTTTACTTTTAAAACAAACATGCATACATTCTCTATCTAGTTCTAAGAAAGGAGTATACAATTTTGGATTTTTTGTTTTCTACTTACTTGACTACATATATTGGATAGATAACTACCGGAGTGAGAAGATCGGAAGAGTAAGGTACACTGCAACAACTACAATTCTAGTTATAACTGAATCTGATGGTATCACTAGAATATATCTAAAACATGCCATCCTTTTTAATTTAGCTTGCTTCATGCATATTGTATGAAAGAGTGAAAACGTACGAGAGATAGAGAGCAAACGCAAAATGGGAAGAACTGTAGATTGTGGAGCAACTTAAATAGAAGAAGTGTTATTTTTCTTAAGTCGTATATTTACGAAGCGTTCTCTTTCTTATTATCCTTTGGATCACGACCTAAGAGAATTCTCTGAATATATAGTACTCTTGCTTTTTTAAATTACAAAAACATAAATACTTAACTGGTTTAACAACACAATAATAGTTAAGCTGCGAGCTCCAATAGAAATGTGAAGAGAAAATACTATTATTGTAATGAATGCCTTTTACGGTAGTAAAGAGGTGAAATACATACTCATTTAGTGTATAATTTACTACGAGCAGTAGTTCACTTAAAAATAAACAAGTTTTTTTGTACAACAGTCTTCCTGGTTCCCTAAAAATATCTTCTTATGCTTTGTTGCCTGTCTACGCAACCAGGATTTAGCGCTTTTTGGATGAAAAGAGAGCCAAACGTTTGTATATGCTCCACTTTTTCTTCCTTAGAAGATATGAGATGAGAGGAGCAGGCCAGAAGAGAAAAAGATTCAGCTTAAAAAGAGCTCAAAAGGTTCAAGCATGTGAGGAATCTTAAAAAGACATTACACGGTCTACAAGTGGTCCCTGGAGGTTTATAAAAATCGTTTGGTTTCAAGATTTATTTCGCATTTTATACAGAAATACACACAAAAATGAAAGCAGTATTATCAATGTAGTACTTGAACTACAACGAGAGAACTAGGTATAACATACGTATAACACCTTTCCCTATCTTAATTTATCTGACTAAAAGGTTCACACAGAAAAGGCTCACAGCAGAATACTAGCAATAGCAGCGAGAGTGAGTAATTATGAGGGCCATCTTCAACCAAGTGAATAAGTACCCATCCATTGTCCATGTAGACATTCTAAGAACTACGCACATGGTACACAATAGTTAAAAAATGAAAAAAGTCCATTATGCTCGCTCTTTTCCTTCTAGTTTCTCTCAAGTACCTGTACTTATTATTACATGTACTGTTATTTGTATGTGTATGTATAATGTATACTATACTGTATGCTATACCTTTGGAATGAAACGTGGCTACAATCGTTAAACCACTGCTACGAAATGTAATTATTTTGGATACCATTGTTAATTTAAAAAAAAGTAAAGTAGCTAGCTCGCCTTGTTAATTTATTAGCTTACACTGAAATATCGCATTCTCCCAAGATGATAGTCCATCATGTCCACTAGATAAAAACGTAAGTTTTAAGTTTTGTATAGCAATGAGTAACGTGAGTAAATGGGGAGTTTTTATTCATTTTTAGCTTAAATCTTAACGAAAGACTTCTCATATGGCTTATGCCAGAAACCTTCACAAGAGTAATTTCAAACAATTATTATTGCCCATCCACAAATCCTTGGAATCCTTTACTTTTGGTGTACGATGAATAATAAAAACAATCTATTCCATCCTTGTAACTTTGAGTGCTGCTTGACTTACATTTCAAGTCTGCTTTCAAGTCTTCTACATCACTATAATGATTGGATTCTTCCATTCTTCACCTCGTCAAACTAAAACACATCCCTCATTTGAGGACAGCCCCCTACATAAGTAGTACTCCGATTCTGTTTAACCCTATTCATATATGAACTATGTAACAGTTTTGCATGCTAACAACAGTAGCGCAATAGTATAATGATCATTATATCTTCATCCCTGAAAGGCAAATTCATCTCAGAAAAGATTTTTTTTACTATTTTTTTATGAGAATGAGAAGGAAATAAGCCTTCTCATACACATATACCTAGTCTATTACTATAACTTGTAACCAAACCGGCAAAGATGAGAGTATAAGCTTTTGCCTACGTAGTATAATAAGATAGACTGTTGTAGACCTTTCTTTTGGTTAAGAAGAGAAACATGGAAGAAAAGAAAAAGCATGATAAAGAATTACAAGGAAAGAATAGCAGCAAGAGAGAAAGCAAGTTAAGCTACCCATCTCATCTCATTTAATTTCCCTAAAACTCAGTTTTTTCTTTGCTTCGTCTAAAAATCTCTCCGTAAATTACAAACATACATAAATACATGCATTTTGCATTCATTCAGTGTTCAAGAAAAGAGTTAAACATACACACACTTTTTAATATATGGCTTTTCTTCTTTTTAGGGTGCCGTAGAAAATAAGATAAAATAACATGATTATATGAAGGAAGCATGCTGTCTATATACAATACGTATAGAAAGAGGAGAAGAGGGACGGTAGAATCGTCGTCGTCATCATCATCATCACACACACATGATTACAATTTACAAGCTTTGTAAGCCGCATATTCATTCATTCATATTATGTATATGATTTCATGAATAATGCTATTAACTCTGTCATCCAACCCAACCAGCCAACACCACAGGCTATAAAGCAAAGCAAGTCCTCCTGCATTTTTATAAGATATGAAGATACACAAAAGGAACTTAAGCAAAAGAGGAGTAGAAAAAAAGTGTGTGGCTTGAGCTTGAGTTGAAGAGAGGAGTTCAGTATTAAAGTGAATATCCGGGATCTTTTGTAAAGAATCACTCATTCAACAGCAGAAGCAGCAGCAGGCCCGGTATGTACATTAATAGTCAGAAAAAAAACTTGCACACACACACGCCAGAAAAAGCAAAGTGAAGAAGAGAAAGCAAGAGAGGAGAGAGAGATTATATTGTAGGCGTCGTCTGACAGCTTGCTCATGGTTGCTTATTTCCTTTTTCGACTATCTCATTTCTTTTAGTGTTCGTTTTTCAAGCTGCTATATGGATATATTAGAATGGAGAGCATAATATGAGGTTAAGATACACATATTATGCATCTATAACAAGTTTAGGCTAGACCTGTTTACCCCAACTGCCGTCTCAGATTTTTATTGTGTTGTAAGCAGATGAAATGTTGTATAGAAAAAAAGCATAGTATGCAAGATGGGCAGACCATGTTGTTGCATAAGATGAGATCATAGAGGAAGAAACTGGTTATTTAGAAGGATATACATTTACATTACATAGTGTGGAGACATGGAGAAAGCACAAAGTAGAAGACGAGTTGAATGAATGAATTACGTTCTTATTATTCCTTTTTCATTTTCTCTTTTTGGGTTTGTGTGTTGTGAAAAATAGCCTGGAATTATATGGAGCACATTCGCATGTGTATGCATATATTGTTTATTGCGTTTGCATTCCAATATGGAATATTGCACAAGGGTGTACATGTATATTATTTATATGATTATATGATGTTTAGTGCTTCCTGGGACTGCCTCACTTCTCGCATCACAATTTCATGAGCTAGACAATGACATCAACAGTGATTCTGAATCTCTCTACAGTAGATCCCGTCTTATAAACACGTAGCGCATGCATGAAACATATCTTTCGACTACGGCAGTAAGGAGAGAAAAAAAGATTCATCCTCCGAATTCCAAATGCAATTGTGTCGTGGCTTGGCCCTACTTGCCACCATTTTTCTTCACGGTCTCTTTGTCATATGCTTGTTAGTATTAAATCCGTTGTCATCCTCTGAGGTCACAAGAGGCAGTCGCCCTTTCTTGACGTAACTGCACATATGAAACGAGGATTCTCAAGCGTTGAAGGCCAATGATTTTAGAGTACGAAAATTAGAAATTTCTTGTGAATTTGGATGAGACGAAAGCTAAAATGTCTTTCTGAAGAACGTATCAATCGGAAGACGTATTAGACGTTTTCAATTTATACAGCATTTTGGCATCATTCATTTTAACTTTTGATTGCATTCTTAGCGTATTCTTAATTTGATTCCCCATTCACAACTTTTATGCATGATATGCATGTGAAGATGAACTGTGTAGACAAAAAAATGAAGGAAGCAACGAAAGTTCATAAAGCTGCGAGACAAAGACCAGTGTCAATAACACTGATTTACATTAACATTTTATTGTAAACTTACAAAACCAAAAGATTCCTGCTTGGTATAAATTTTCAATTTATTCTCTCCTGTGTCCCAGATAGATTACGTTTGTTTGTTCCTCTTTTTAAATCTGAGCAGCCTTAAATTTTCAATAGAATCTGCGATCGAATTTCAAAAGCCTCTTACAGTAGATACCTAATCATTGAAATGGAAAAACGAAACGATCATCGACACTATCATTCATGTTTATAGTTGTTTGTGTGACTTTTGTTTGCTATTAGTAGTTTGTTTGAAAAACGAGAAGGAGAGATCGGTTTCTTTTAATGTAGAGTCTAAACAGTGCACAAGAACATTGACCACTATATAAGTAAGAATCGCTTTTATACATTTTACAAACGGTTACGGTTGTCTTTTTTTCTGTAGCGGTGGTGTGGGAAAACAAACCGAGTAGTCCTATACTTGCTGTCTTTGATTGTTTGAAGCTTAAAGCTTGTTAACATGATGGTAGTAGTTATTTTTGGAATTTTGTTTTCCATTAAAGTTTTGATCCAAGTAGAAAGTAATATAATAATATTATACTAACAGCTCATCGGTTAAGGAGATTGAATTCTACTGACTGGGAGTGAAAACTAAGGGAGTGTTTTTGTATAAAAAACTATAAAAAAAAGTTAAAACGATCTTGCCATTTTCAATTGTATTTAATTTCAGTACACTGTATATAGTGTTTTTTGGATTTAAAGGGATACATAGGCATACCTCCTTGTATGCTTTTACTCTTCCTTACTTCCTTGAAACCAACTCTTCAGAGTTTATTCTGCTTTGCTTTCTTTCTGATGAAACACCAATTTGAGGTAGTTTGTTGTAGCTTTAAAAAAACTAAACTGAGCCCTTTTTACTTTATATCAAGGAAAGGAGTATATGTATATTTAAGCACCATGAACATATATTCAGTAGTAAAAAGACAAGTAGCGTATCACATCTAAATACTTTTTTTGCTCACATCAAGGAAAGTACATACATGATTACAAAAGCCTATTTCGGCTGTTCAATGAGGTAAGAAAAAAATGGCAAGAAAAATAAATACGTACACCGTTTTGCTTGCTTGGTTTGAAACGGAGATGAGAATTTGGGTCATTTCCGAATTGAAAACTACATAAACACAAGCTATAAGTATACTAGATATGTATGTGTGTGGTTGTGTGATCACAAGAAGATCGACGAGAGGAGGAGAAGTGAACGATATCTTTTTGATGAAATTGGTTTTCTTCTACTTCTCTCTC
>JAQFZH010005117.1:0-10994 GCA_034695485.1 Entomobrya nivalis
AGTCTGACATTGGATGTGATTTGTCGTGCATTGATAAAGTGATTGAAGACAGCATACTATTTTCTCAACAAGACTAATATATAACTAAAAAGACTAAAACTAACTTAATTATAAAAATAAAATATGTGAAAGTGATATACAGTGAAAGCTATCAGCGAATAATCCAGGGCGGAATGCTGATAGCTAACATACATACATACATACAAGTATTAAGGCCAAAACGTATGGCGATATCATTATCTGCTTTGCCATTCCTAAAAAATATAAGCCTGACATAATAGATAGATGGGTGAAATAGCAAGAGCAAATGGAAAGGGGAGGGCTACTCGATAATGCACTTTGTATAAGGTAAAATAGGTCTATTCTAAGGAAAACAAGTACAAACGAAAGTGGTGGAACGAACACAACCACACCTGCAATTAAATATATCATGAGAGCTCCAAGAATGTCATATTTTGGTTTTTGAAGTTGAATACCTGTGTATAAATATTAATTCATTTATTTATATTGAAATTCTAAGCTAATGTGATAATTGTCTTACCAAAATTTAATCCCTGTTGAATAAATGCATTAAGTTGAAGAATAACATGTTTGTTTCTGAGAAATGTTGCCAAGCAGGTGAGAACAATTGTGGTGTAGTTGAGGTACAAAACGAGGAAAACTGTTTGCAGAATGGTTGACGAAGGGGATATGAGTGTTTTAAGGACAGCTATAAAATTTAGGATCCAAGCACAAATAAAAAATGCAAATGTAAATAATGACCATGCTAACGACAATTTATTTATCCTACAGGAATATACTTTAAGGTAGACTTTATTATTGTAAATTTTTAAGTCTAAAAAAATTGGTAGAAATAATCCAAATGTTTTCGCGTAAATTTCAACTGTCCTAAAAAGTAAGGGAGTAAATGCAGATTCGGCGTTCATTTTTTCAATTAAGTTTGAATCTCCGAATTCTGAACTGGCTTCTAAGAAGAAAAAATAAGCAGTTTTTCCGAATTTTACGATTGCTTGTTCTTATGTGTTCATTTGGTATACGAATGAAATCCAGTAGTAAAAGCAGGAAAATACGACGCAGTTTGTGATGGAACGTACACAAACATTAGTTGCCTTTTTGCAAACCAATTTATTTTGACAAGGTATAACCAAATTCTCACAAATTTATGAAGATATCATTTTTTTGTAGTCTTGATGTCTATTGAACAACGCAGTAACTACTGTTTTCTTAAATGTTAGTCGTCCAATTGAACTCAATACGTTGGTATATGAACAACCAATACAATTTTAATTGAAGCAATAAGGCTCTTTTTGATTTCGACGTCGAATATTTTGAGAAATAGTGCGCATGTATTTGATACAATTGCTTTGGGTTAAACAAGACACTGAAAAAGTAATATAATGAACTTTTACATGTAATATTTATACTCAAATTATTGTTTCAAAGTTTTTGTGCTTTCTTTGGGTAACGTATTTAATAAATTAGGAACTTTTAGACATAACAAAAATTGACATCCTGAATTAGTACATCAGTTTCTTTTGTATGCATTTATATATACGCAGTTATGATAAACAAATTAACAATTTGAAAAAAAGTAAATATTTTGTCCGGTTTATAAGTCAAATCGCAAAACAAATAACAAATGTTGTCTTTGTAAAATCATCAATTTTTGTAGTAGCTCAGTACAACTTTACTAGGTCAATCAGCAGCTTAGTAGTTTAGTATATAAGACAAATTCATAGTCAACATTGTCAAATTCCAAATATAAAAAACGTGGGAAAATATAAAATAGTTAACCGTTTACTATCACACATCTACAATCCAAGTAACAACACGAATACAATTTTTCAGACATTTAGGCCATTATGGTGTTCATGAACATATACCTACGAACAACATTTGATGAGGTATAGAGATAAATTTGAAGCATAAGATTTTTTTTAAATCATAGGTGACCTGAAAATATATTTATGTAATTGGTATGTTGAAAGTTTACTGAACGTTATCTAGATGGTATATGTATGTATGTATGATTGGTCTAGTATTTAGTCCATGTTTAAAGTATTGCTGGAAATTCATAAAAGGATATTATATTTACTGAAATGCATAATATTTAAAAAATTCCGGTAGAATTTATACACTCTCCGGCTGAAAAACATCAAAAATTATATGTTTAAAGTTTCTAAGACTGGTAGATGTACAAGTAAGCAAGGTTCTTTGTACCGATTTGTGTATATATCAATGTTAAAATCTCTTTTATTATTTCACGCTTGGTTATATAACATGCAATAGAGCTAATTTTACCATGCTAACATCAAACATTAGAGCTTTGCAGGCTTGTTGAAACTAAACATATGTATTATAAGCATATTCCGTAGTATTTCTTTAACAAGAGTTTTATCTCACCCATTTGAGTATTTTTTGAAAATGTTTAAAATGAAGCCCATAAGATTTGAATTTTCTATATAGTTGACCCAAGCAAGTTGTAATTCCCCGTTGCTATTGGTTCAATTATCCGAATCTGAAAATATTTTGGGCTCCATGCTTTCTAAGTATTTGCTTCTTTTTAGACACAAGGGTAACAATTACTGTTCATAGTTTAAGTTTCTTGTTTAAAATAATTACTTACAAAATACGGAGTTTCAGGCGAAAACACTTATTTTGACCAGTGATTACTTAAACATAGCTTGTTAAAAGTTGCAAAAAGAAACAAACTGGTTAATTTATTTTACCTAAAAGACATCGTTTATCTGTACAAAGAAAAATGTTTATACATATATATGGAACTATAACAGATGTTTGCTATTATTTTTTTTAAAATATGTATGTCATATCTAGTATCTTATCAACCCATCTAATGCAGAAAAGAAAAAAAAATATTCCGGATAATTATTGATCATTTTGCAAAACTACCTTAAAATTGGCGGTTTGAGGATTTATATTATTCTTAAGAGATTGAAATGTCAATAAAATTTCCCTTCAAGTCCCAAAACGCAGCAGTTTTAGTCCTAAATATACTTCATAGTAGACAAATTGCCGCCTAAAACAATACAAGCAGTTCAAAACGCTTATGCGTAAGGTTTAAAAGTACATTGAAACAAAATCTATTTAAATAATTGACAATGGCGTCAATATCCAGCAAAATTGTTTTACCAACTCTGATATTATTTCAATCTTCATTTTCCAGTGAAATTTTATCCAAATATACACAAAGCCAAGCCAAAAATGGTAATGCTATTAAACAGATGCACAAACCTACAAATTATTTTTTGCAGTTTTATTTCATTCCATTTAACACAACTTTCCACCTGGATCATTCAATATTTACAGAAATATTACCAATATCTGAATCAAGTTTTCTTATTCTTCAGAAACCCGATAAACACTCAAGAAACACTTGCAAAACACATTGGTGCACTGATATTACAGCTTTAATGAAACATCATCACCCAATTATAATTGTCTTTACCTCCTTACCAAAACCATCTGTCAAGACTTCAACATATGGTGCGACCTTCATGTATCCCACCACAATATTTATCTTCATATCGTTTTCATCACATAAAATCATTGACAGTAGAGGACTGATCCCTGATAGCTGGTTTCATATGCTACATTCTCCATCGCTAAAACTAATTTTATTCGTTTCCAACGACACCAGAAAAATGTTCACGTTGCAACTCCTATGCAGCAATTATTGCCCCGGAAATTTGCTCATGTTAGCATTAAATGAACACAAAATCGAAATGGTATTCCGGAATCCTGTATTATATCACAAAGCCATTTTAGGAATGGCCAAGGAAAGAAAATCGTAGCAAAGTTGAATCCAAGTACAGCAGGATATTTCGACAAAAAGTTTGTAACCGACCGTCACTCATGCCTAAAATTAAAAAATAAAGTGAATGTAAGGTTTGGCGGAGTATGTGACTCTGTTATAATGACCCCTTTGGTATTAGGTTTCAGTCATAACATGTCGGTTCAAATGTTTCATCTTAAAGAGTTGAGAGAGGCAAATAAAGCATATGAACTCTCGGGTGAAATTATTGAAGGCATTTACGCTTTTCCTAAACCCAACCAGTTATTCTGGCTGTTATTTGGACTTTCTCATCACGGTAATTCTAAAATTAAATTGATCCATTGTTCTGATACTAAGGATAAACATGGTAGTCGTTCGAATATGGGATTTATTAATTCGAGTATGTTTTGGACAAGTCCATTCAATTTGGAAATGTGGCTCATTATATTAGGGTTTCTGATAGCTGTATCTTATCTTCTTTCGTACGGACGAGGTCCAGCACAACATCTTAATGAACTTTTAAAATTATTAGCTATGCTAATACTGCAACCTATCAAAACCTATTCAGGTTTTCGTCAATACACTTGCTTTTGTGTGATTTTTTGTGCAATCATGTTGAGCATGCTGTATCAAAATAATTTAACTAGTTTGCTTACTGTGCCGAATCAAGATAAAACGATGAATAATTTACGTGACGTGATTGAATCCGGATATAAACTAATTTGGGAACATGTCCAAGGAACGGACCCACCTAAAACAAGATTTTACCTTGATTTTAAACTATACGATATAGAAAATAAAATTAATACAAGTTTTCTAAATACTACACTGCCACCTGAGAAATTTCTGGCACTTCGAGGAAGATTTAAACAACTTGCCATTATGACTAGTGATGCCAACATACAATTTACTGTTGGCTACACTGAAAAAGTAATACAGGTTTATTCAATGACATATTGGAAACCAAAATGTCACGCTGTGTCTGAAGGTTTCCATCCTAAGTCGTACTTTTGGCATGTTTCCGCCATTAATCGTCCATGGTTACTTTTATCTATGCAACGAATAAAAGAAGCTGGTTTGGACTTAAAATGGAACGATTGGTCGATGTGGGCTACTCAAATACTGTTCAAAATTCCTTTTGGTGGTACACGCAATACGTCAAAGCCTGATGTTATCAATATGATTCAACTTTACGGTCTATTTTTGCTAGGAATAATTTTAGACGTTTTGGGGTTTGCTATATTGGCCTGTGAATGGCTTTCGATAAACGATTTAAAAAATGTAAAGTTTAAACAATGCATTAAGTTTCTTTGGAGCAATTTATGCTCGAAACTTGAAGAAATCAAAAACAATTTTTTACATTATGTTTGCGTAATTTTGTGTTCGAAAAATTTGCGAATACTTGTTAACAAGTTTGCATAGGTTATGCAATCAAATATTTTTTTGGTATTGTCTATGTGTAAAAAAAATATTTTTGGTCCGTGTCTATTTCATTTACACCAATTAACAAAAGTATTGTCAATACGTTTAGTAAACAAATGATTAAGTTGTATACGTATACACATTAAACATAATGTTTTGGTTGTATCAAATATTTTATTCAGCGACGTATAAAAGTCTAGCACATTTGTGTCACGTCGGTTCACTAACAGGCATTACAGCTTGCTAAAACGAACATTTTATATGAACAATTGCTTCAGTGAATTTGTACTATTTAAAAAAATACAAAAGTCTGTTTACATGCTCGTTAGAACTTTGACTGAATTAAAATGTGAGGCCAGCACATCTTAGCACTTATTTCATTTGCGCATACGATCACTAAGTTGCAGCTAAAAATGAATACATTGGAAAACGTAGTGTGTGGAAAACATGACTGCATATGTATCGCTTTTGTCAGTTTGGCGAAAAATGGATAAACTAAAACGTTTATCGGGCTCATGCATGCATATTTAGTTACCTTAAATTGGCTGCTACTTAAAACGTCCGTTAACTTTAACCTTTCCTTTCCTGTTCTGCTATACATTTGTAAATTTGGTGCACTAATTTTGGAATATACAGCTATATATTTACGATATATTTTCGAATTTACTCTTGCATTTAACAAATACTTTAATCCAACCGCTCGAGTAAAATCTTAATTTATTTGTTCATAAGAACTTCTCGTCCAACAGACAGTTTTGATACGCCATGACTTCTTAAAATACCTTTGAGTTCAATTAATTTTGTAAATGTTAGTAGAAACGCCGTACTTTTTTTTACATTCCGTCCAATGGTTTGATATTGCTTGAGTATGATCAAAAAACTCTCGTATAGTCAACAAAGTAGTAAATCATGTACATGTATTCGTGTGTTTAACTAGGATTATTAGTTGGTAATTTTAATCGCGCAAGGCATGAAAAAACAACCGTCGAACCTAATGCATATTTACTTGTTGAAATGTATTGTATAAAAATGATACACCGACATGCCATCTGATACGAACCACATATTAACAATTTTAGCAATAAAAATATAATCCGAATTTAATGCAGTATTACTGAGTGCATGGAAATAGGATTTATTTTTTATGATATTAAACTCCATGCTATTTATCATAATGGTAGACGTTTTTCAAAATATTTTAATAAATAACATAAGTTGTAAATATTTTAACAAACCATCATTTTGTTCAGTTTTTCCACTCGGTAATCATTTTATAAGTAAATAGTTTAAAGGAATGCAACGAGTGTTAAGGTCTACAAAAGTTTTATTACACATTTCACGAATTAAAAATTAATGTTTATAATACATACATGAGTTAGCAAACTTACACAATTCTTTATTACATGCTTCCAAAAATATAAACGATTCAATCGAAATTTAAGCTAAAAATATTCCTCAAAATTTGCCTTGTTCTGAAGATCAACAAAGGCATCTCTCGTTTCATTGATCAAGGTAGGGAAAAACTTTAGCCAGTAGGTCATGAAATCATTTGGCATTTCCCCAATATGTTTTTTGATTTCTGGTTCAAAATCCTTTTCATGATAATGATGTTTGTAGTTACGAAGTATTCTTAAAAGCTTAATGGCCTGATCTTTGTGGAACTTATAACGTTTGGTAAACTCAGACTTGAGTGTATTGTCAAGTAAGCTAAACCATCCATCTGGCGAATTGTTTGAAATTTGGGGAAAGTATACTCTTTCCAGCTTTTCAACACAGGAGGCACAAATGATCTCATGTTCTGGCGTGGGTTTGTTTACAAAATTGCTCACTTCATCAATAAAATCGATCATTTTCTTATGGGGCCAGAAAATTGGATGGGCTAAAATGTAATCTACATCTGGCCTTACGTTCGGATCTTTGGCAATCATAATTCCCAACAATGACAAATTACATCGTAGTCTCAAGTTGTATTGTTCAAAGTTTGTTGTATCAAGAACATTCTGGTCCATTTCTATCAGATGATCTCTTAAACGTTCCTTGTCTCCAAATGGATGCTCTCCTTTTGTCAGCACAAAGTAATAGATACAGCCCAAAGAGAAGATGTCCATCTTTTTTTTCTAAATTCAATACATACATCAATTTAAAAAATATATGCTATATATAATATTGAGTTAAAATATATACGATTATTGGAACTAAATTTTAACAAACCATTTTAGGTATTTTCTCTTTGGTTTGTGAACGACGGGATTTGCTTAATATTGACTCTACTTCCAGCATTTCTGCCGCCGTCCAACCTGACGTACCCCCAAATCTCGTTACCGTTCTTGTATTTCTTCCTGGACTTATGCTTCGACTTATACCAAAATCTGAAATTTTTACTACTGCGTCATTTGCTCGAATTAAGAACAAAATGTTAGAAGGTTTCAGGTCTCGATGAATAATGTTCATTTGGTGAAGAAATCCCAATCCCTGTGTAGCCTGTCTTAAGACGTCTAGTTGTTCAATGTGAGTATGGATGCATGTTGAATCGTCTACCCAATCAGCCAGTGTGAACTTCTGACACAACTCAAGAGCAATGAAAAATCCATCGATTTTCGTCTCGGAATGTAACGTTGAATGTAACGTACAATATTTTCATGTTGATCGCACAGAAGCAAAACTTTGACTTCATTTTCTGCTTCTGAAACGTCCTTAAAATTTGATATGACCTTTACTGCAACATCACGCTGTCCAAAGGTTCCCTTGTAAACATTCGTGCCTCCAGATCCTATTCCCAATATATCGGATCTGAAGTATTTTATTTTCTCAGTAGCTGCAGATGCAGATGCTTGAATTTCAGATGGTTGCTCAAAATCCTTTGTTACTTGAATATGTGGAACTGTGCTTGAAGCCAAAGATGTCTCTTTACCAGAGCTTTGGTTAGTTGGCTCGGCGATACTAAATTGATGTGTGGGTTGGTAAGCTTCAGCTTTCAGAATCAAGTCTGATGATCCAGCTGCAGTCATAACTGGCATCAAAACAGGGGTTGTACCTGTAATAACTGATAATGGTAAAGCCAATGCACCCGAATGTGTTGATAGTGTTGAAAATGGTCTTTCGTGCGGGCTTGTTTGGATATTCTGCTGCTAACATGCCAAATAAATTGATGAACACAAATTTGGGAAATGCCTTATATCTTAAGTTAGTTTAAATACCTTTTTTGGTCGCCCAAGGCTTACAACCCCGCTTTTAAAAAGCTTAGGGATATTTCTTTGATCAATTTGGGTGTTCAAAAAACTGTCAAACTCTTTCTTATTCATGGGTCCTTGCAATAAACTCAATGTTTGTATTTTCCCTTCATAAGCAACTTTCGATTTTAATGCGACTTTCTGTGAGTGTCCATCAAGATCGCTCCATGTTTTAGCTTTTTTGATGATTAGTTGTCGTAAGCGGTCTAGTGTATACATAATATGGTTACACGTATAAATTAAGGAAACCATTGAGTTATTCGTTAGCTTTGCAATAGTAATTCGGATATACCTTCCAGAAGTTTCCATTCTCCAAAATTTTCAATAATATCTAATAGAGCTCCTAACGTAGCCTCACCTGACATTCGCGATCTCCAGTCTATCAGCATCGCTTTTATTGTATCTGGTGTGTCTATTTTGCCCACCTGGAAATCTCTTCTTAAAGTTTGCATCAAATTTGAAGAAGTGTCCAAAAACAGGCCAAGCGTTTCCCACTCCCTGATCATTGTAGCTTGTATTGTGGTCTCATTAAATATATGTATTACGTCGTCAACTCCACAGTCTATATAAAATTTTAGCGTTTATTACACTTGAAATTTTTTAAGAAACTTACAAATTGTATCTGAAATTACCTGCATCGCCAACTAGTACATTAGCCATGGTTCCAAAAGTGCTTCATGCGCTGTACCAAACTGCTGGAATATCGCTTTGTGTGCTTAATTGTGCTCGCAGTAAAACTTGGAATAATCACCTTATACAAAGTAAAAAATGCAAACAGTTATTTATTTTCGTTCAAATCAAAACAAATTTTAAGGCTGGTGTGATTTGCTGTATTTGAAGTTCAATTTGCTGTTTACACTTGTAAAAAACTGTTGTTGGGTTTATCAAATAAACTGATAAACTTAATCAGCAACGATAACTGCAAGTCATGCAGTCAAGGGTAAATAGCAAGCAAAATGTTGTGTTGAAAAAAATAAAGTGTTAACTGTGAACTAAAATGCGCATGAATATGGAAAAATTTAACTTTTAAAAACAATATTGGTAATTTTTAATTTTTGTTCAACAAATTTGACAAAATTGCGAAAACTTGAAAAAATTAGTTCATATCAATTTATAGCGACAATGACGATTTAAATGAAGTTGTAATTTAAGCTTATGTAAACTTATGAACGGGTAGTTCAATACCATAATAATAAAACTTGCACTGCACATCTAGTAGCTGCTTGCTCTTGTAATTAGCTACAGCTTTACTGAACAATTTGCTTTCGATGCATTTTGAATATGTCATCACTTCTAAATAACTACGATAAAAAGTTATCACTGCTTAATATGTTATCGGGTTTTCCTTGCCATAAGCATGCAACTTGAACATGGGGATTGTATAACAATTTTACATCAAAGCTTGAGCTTGAGTCTAAAGTCTTTTCTGCGGGCCAATTGCAGCGTAGGAAACGACTAATAATATTTGACGATAAATTAAATTATTGCTATAAATGTATATTGAAATGAATCTAATGTAATATATAATATAGCACATCTGAGTAAATAAATTGAAACTTTAATAAAATATTTACGTTAAAAAAATTTCAAAGTTCTTAAATTACTTATTATGGCGATAGGACTGTGCAATATTTTAATAAATAATTTCAATAGGTCACGATAAATTTCTAACCACTTGTTTTTTCAGTTTTTAGGAATACAAGTTACCATTTAGCATGTTCGTTAGGTCGTTATATAGATAGATAACATACTCAATTTCTGATTTATAATAAATTATTAACTGATACTTATTCTCTAACTTATAAGGTAGTTTGGTTATACGTCCTAGTAGTAATAAACTAATACTGAGAAAGGTCTTTCCATTGCGAACATATTCTCAATTTGTACCAGAAATTTGTTATCCCTGGCTTAACACAACTTCATTGACTATCCCATGAATGGTTATTTCCTAAGAGACATTTATATGCCTCATGAATCATCAGTGCATGAGGCAAAGTACATCCTGCCACTTATCGTTATGTTGGCACAAGATAAGCCGATAATAAATGAATCATGAAGTACCGAACACTCTTGAAAACACTTTCGCATTGTTGTATTTTGGAATAGCACGTTGATTTATTTGCTTAAATAAACTCTTTATTTTTATTGTGAAATTTAAACATTAAAAATTAACTCTATTACAAGTTCTAAAAATTAATCTAGTAGGCCAGTTTAAAACAAAACGAATCTTTAATTTGACAAAACAATATATGTATTATATCTAGGCCTTGTTATGAATGAAATAACATGGTTAAATTAGGATGTAAAATTTAAAATTTGTTTAAAAATAATTGAAACTGCAAAAAATATAACCGACTCGATTTTTTGAGGCATACGTACGATATTTTACAAATTAAAACCGCAAAATATATAACTGAGTCCTTATTTTGAAGTTTGGGTACGATATTTTACAAATTAAAACCGCAAAATATGTAACCGAATCCTTATTTTGAAGCGTGGGTACGATATTTTACAAATTAAAACCGCAAAATATATAACGGAATCCTTAT
>JAQFZH010005118.1:0-10994 GCA_034695485.1 Entomobrya nivalis
CACACAACTCCCAACGATTTGTGTAGTGACAGGTTTTTCCACTCCAAACATTCCATTCTTCCTCCGTCTGACCTTTCGATTTTCCCCGGCCTCGGGATCAGATCAGATCTGATCTGTCTCCAATGCGTGTACACTCTTTTTTTCGTTTCTATCTCTCTTATTGCTCGTGTACTTCAATGTCTGGGGGACAAATGTTCATTGCTCCCTGCCTCGAGAATGAATCCTATATACACATACGCTCATAAACCCAGCATCATCGCATCGATACCATATCACTTATCTGCAAAACGGTTCGGTTCGATGATTTGGTGTGAGCGTTACACTTGATTCAAATCCAATAGAGATCATCAATGCATGCAAATTCATACATATGCAATTTGCAAAATGTACCACATTAATTCTTCTAACGAGATACATACATTCATATGATGCAAATATATTGCGATATAACAACAGAGAGGATAATTTAATCTTCTTTTAAAAGTAAAGGGCCCGTTTTAGATCATTTTTAAGGAAATATAAAGGGATAACGAAAGGGAAACCATTTCCTGTGCTGTATCGACCATTAAGTAAGTATTTCCATTTAAAAGTAGTTTTCACTTGTTCGTACAACATTGAAAAATGTGACGATTACTGCCTACAGATTTTTTTTTTGGGAACTTGCTTCATTTTATTCTTAATTCTTTCTCAACACCATAATCATGATCATCATCATTATTCTCATCATAAGTAAAGCTTACTTGATAGACTAGCTAAGAGAGTGTGTCGTCCTCCTCTTTTTTTCGTCCCACTCAAAAATATCTCGCAACTACTTATTTTTTCAAACACCAAAATATGCATGTGCTCATGTACATCTTCTAGATTGTAGTAGTAGCATAACGTAACATATGTATATCCATAGACAAAACTCTCTGTAAAGTGTGTTGAGAAGAGTCGAGGAGTCAACTTGACTCCTCTCGAACATTTTTTTTCAGTACAGGCTTTTTCACCCATGCCAACATCATACAAAATTATATAATATTATTAGATTATGCTATTGGCCATAATGATCAGAAAGTTATGTAAGCGCATCTCACTCTCTATGAATAACAGTAGCAAGTTAAAAAACTCTCTGAAGAAATAGTATTTCATGCAATAAACCGACTACTTCAAATAATACACACACACACTGTCCCTCTATCTCTGCATATTTGAATTTGTATAGAAACTTTGTGTAAACGAGGGTATTATTTGTACTTACGTCTATTTTTTTTCTTATTTTTGCAGGTAATTTTAGACTAAGACTTTGTGCTTCTTCTTTTTTTGCCGAAGATGCTATAATAATGTTGTGTGCAATCTCTTGTTATACTAGCTTTTGCTGCTTACTCACTTGTCTTGTGAGAGAGTGTGTACAAGAAGGAGAAGAAGAGAATGAGAGAGTGTGTGTTGATGATGTTGTTGATGATGATGGTTTTTTGGTTCATCACTATTTTTATCATCATCTCCTTCCATTCCGATTCCCTGAGTTGAGGAGTTAAGAAAAAAAAAAGAAGATGAAAAAGGAAGGAAGGAAGGAGAAAGAGGAAAAAATCATCAAATCATGACGATGAGCAGGATGAGTCCAGTAAGAGCCGAGTTGAGAGTTGAGCTGTTGTGCTTGTGATACATGAAGATGAGGAGGAAAAAGGAGCAAGTTGCTGTACAATAGATTGACTATTGCAGTTGCCTGATACATACAATTTTCTTGTGTGTAAAAAAAACGTTGAAAAAATATAATCCTTTCATTTCAAATTCTTAGAGAAGCATATCACATTGCATTGTTTGATCGACTGAATGTAATTTGAATGCATGCTTGGTTAAATATGTACAGTGAAGCGAGGGTTCGAGAATCGGTGGTAATGTGATATTTGAAAATGTGAAAAAGCTGTAAACCTGATGCATTTAAGAAATATGTACAACAAAATAATATGCATTTTATAGATTTACTTATGTATTTTTTTTCAATTCTAAAATTTCATCGAAACTGGTAACCTATTTTCTTTCAATTATAACCATTCTGAATAAATTACTTGGTTGAAACGGCTTTTAGTGCTTTGGCTTTTTAGAAGTGACTACACTGCTTTTCTTTCCATCGGGATAAACCACACTTCGGGATGGCCCTGTGATGAGAATTGAAGTTGAGTTTATTTGTCCATGGCGCAAATCATAGCCGGACACTGGGTATGGGGTGTACACTTCGAAGTAGAAATCCTCGTAGTAATAATTTTGTACGTAGATATCCAAGCGATTGCTCAATGGCCTCACTGCGTAGTACCCGATTGCAGGCTCTGCCACCAAAAACAGGCGAACATACCCATCTGAATGATACTCATCATTAAAGTATTCGCCTGAAACGGCAATTCTTTCGCGGGAATAGGTGTGGCCGTTAACGGTGTACTGGAAACCGTTATCCTCTCCAACCGTTATTGTTACTTTGGACTCAGGTTGGTTATTGTTGATAGCGATTCTTCAGATTTACAAAGAAATAATTAGTTTACTAGCTAAATTTTTTTACATTTGAATTTTTTGAAAATTTCTGCATCATGATACTTTTTTGTGCTTTCTTGGTAGTCATTCAGTTTTGGCTGGGTTGTATTCACTGGAACCGCCACCGGTTTAGACTCATCGTCGGTTGGAAATGGGGACGGTTGATGTTCCGGTTTAGCGCTTACTTGTTCCTCTGGTTGCTGAGGAGCTGGACCCGCGTCCCCATCTACTGGAACGCTTACCGTGCTGTGCGAACAAAGTATCAAAGCCGCTGCGTAATACAATGCAGCAGTCAACACGACAACATTTAATTGCCTCATTTTTTCAAATTTTCAAAATTTTTGCAGAAAAATATAATTAAACACTGATTAAAATATTTCCAAAGAAAAACTTTGATATCCTGCTGATTAATTAGTCAACAGGTGAATGTTAATATGGCTTGTTGGAAATAATTACGAATTCTCTGGGTTAAACTGCAGAACTGCAATACCAAACTAGCTTAATTACAATAATGATTAATTGTTAAGATGTCTGTTTGTTATTTTGCGGTAGTAGTGGAGTTAACTAATAATTCGGATGCTTTGCTGACTTAAATTTTTGCAAGTGTTCACAGGTAAAAACAGATGTATGTAAAATCTAACAAACGCCACCACACAGACCACAACACTATGATGCTAATCCGGGACAAGGTTTACAGCAATAAAAGTTAGCTAACTATGCAACCTCACCATTTTATATATACAGCCAAATCGTAATGAAAATGAAATGAAACATTTTCTGTCAAAAACAGTGTTCCATCCATCCATACTCTCATTATATTTTTTATGATAATCATAATAACAATAATGATAAATGATGTTGTCATGTCACCTATCTTTATTATATTTACACTACGTACATAATTTAACTATTCTTCCTATACAGAGTTTTGCGAATTTTTTTATGAAGGTTTGCAAGAAAAAAGGATTTTCATTTAATGCACCCATCAAATCTTTCCGCAATTCAAATAGATGCTTACAATTAAAAGTAATTGACGACATAACAGAGATCTACTAATAAATAATAAAATATTTTATTCCTAAATTCAGCCTCAATTCAATTCCTCTCATTCACCATTTGGCTTGACATCATCATGTCTATATTTATTATAGGAGATCAGTGCAATTAATTTATTGTTGTGTGTAGGTATTCGCCAGAAAATATGTATCTATTTCTGTCAATATACTTTTCAATATCATCAGAAGCCGAAATTCTGCGGCACGATTTACTCCAATTCCATGAAGACTATGCTTGCTTATTGGAGGATTTTTAGGGATTAGTGCCAATTGCTAAGATAATATGTTAGGATGACGTGATGATGACTATGGCGACGACAACAACCAGGTTTGATCCGTCAAGTCAAGTCTTGTAAAAAGTTTGTTAAACTTTCCGATTTGCATTATAGCTTGTATAGCATATATTTTGGTGGTGCACTAAATTACCACCACCTCTGCTTGTTGGGATGTTTGTTACCTGAGACTCCGGTGGTACACCGGGCGTGTGCGTAGGACGAACGATCATAAAATTACCATGATGATATCAAGAGAACCTTGTATACTGTTTAAATGGCTTGCTTTGTGGGTTTGTTAGCCTTCTCTTCTTCCTAGAAATTTCCCCACGAATCTGAAGTGAATTGTCTGTTGTTGATGTTTCACAAATGGTGGGAAGAGAGTACATGAATCGATGGAAATAATAAATACGTAGTGCATATCTAAATCTGGAATTCATGGTCATCAACCGTCACCAATGCGGAATTTTGTATGCATCATCATAAAATCAATATGTCAAAATACTTTACATAATAAAGAAGATGTCAGAAATAAAGGTAAAATGAAAAGATGTTTTGGAACATTGTATATTTTTGTTAAATCAATATCAAAAGCATAGGTTATCGAAATGAAATAAATGAATGGTATGGTACTAACCGGTATATAATTTAGCTGTGCAAGTTACAGTAATACAAATGTAAAAACCTGAAAGCAATTAGAACAAAAAATCCAGGTAATCCAGATAGTTTGTTATTTTCACATTTTCAACATATAGACAAATCATTCCTACTAAAGAACAAAATAGTAAAATAAACAGGTGGATGAGACATTTTAATGATTTTGTCATTGTAAACACATATATGTATTTTTATTGTTCTTATTACAAAATAACACGTATTTATTCAAAGAGCGTTCAACGTCTTTTCGTCATATTTAGAGAGGTAATACACTAGAGAATTACACTAGGATAGTCGCAATAATCAATGTTTCAACGCATTCTTTAGACATGTGATACAGGTCACACAAATATTTGGAATGAAAGAAAAACATTATGACATGATACGTGTGCTTGAATTTTCAAATAAGTATAACGAGTTAATTCAGATCATTTTATTTTAAAAGTTGAGCACTAGTCACGAGTTAAATTACTGAATCTTAGCAGCTTACAAATAAATCAAAGGATACACGTAAATAGAAGGATCAATATCCAATCGAAAATCTAACAAATTTATCCTCAGGTATTCATTACACGAAATGTACAGAAATGAACTTTAATAAAAATTAGATCGAATCCAAATCAAATCGGTGCAATTATTATTTTTAAACACAAAATGAGTAAAAAAAGAAGCATATCCACTTAATTCTTACAAATCATTGAAAGATGAAAGTAAATTACTGACCTTGACTATTCACATACAAATGATATAAGAAAAAAATAATATTGAAAAAATAATGGTTACATATATGAGAACTTCACACATAAAATATGTTATATAATATATGCATCAGAATCCGAGACATAAAAATATTGGTAACATTTAACATATTTCTGGATCAACCTTTCATTTTCTCTATGTTAGATAGATACAAATATGTAATACAAATAGTAAATTGTGGTGGAATGGACTTAACTATTAATAGCAAAAACTTACAACTAGCATTAGTAAGTACAAATGTGACAAAAAATCTTCAAACGCATAGAATTAGTTCCATTTGGTAATAAGAAGGTACCATACTTGACTACTTTGTCGATCCATCCTCTCACCATTATTAGCCTGATGCTAACAGAATCCATCATTTTTATGGTCGGTGTAAGACTGCTTCGTTTCGAAAACGTCACCACAGTCTTCGCACGTGAATCTGCCAGGTTCACCCGAGGATTGCCCACCTAACCAAAAAAAAAATTGTATGCATCTCATTTTACTCAACTAATGTCATTTCGCCAAACAGGAGTTTTAGAATCTGAATAGGAATTCTTACCTGAGGCTATGTTGTTGCTCAGGGTTGCTGCCGGAACCAGTGGTTGAATGGAATTTATTTGGGTTGAGGTTTGTGGAATCTGAGGCTGTTGTGTTTGTTGTTGCATCATGCCTTGACCAGATCTGTTGTTTACCAAAGGATTCATATGGGGAGTAATTGGTAGTCGCACGGTTGCTGAAATTCCATTCCCATTGTTATTAACCTGAGTCGACATGTAACCACCTACACCACTTTGTATGATTGACACGTTCGGTGTACTGGATAGAGGGGCAGCAGCGGGGCGATTGTACACCATTCCATCATGTGTGACATGAACAGAACGGCTAACAGGAACTACCTGCTGTTGATTGTTGTTGCTAGGTTGGTGCTGCTGATATGATACAGCAGGGGTCGAAGAAACTGATGGATAATGAGCAATCAGTGGAATTGCAGGGGCAGTAGATACCTGTTGATACTGTTGGGTTTGTGGTAGCGCAGCAGTAGAAGATACTGGTCGATTTTGTGACATTTGTCGTGCCGTGGGTGTAGAAGACGATGGTACAAATTGTTGAACGATTGGAGCAGTGGAAGGTGCTTGATTTTGAATAGGAGCGGACATCGGACGGATATATTGTGCATGTTGCACTTGTGAGTTTTGTGGAAGAGTTCCATGATTCACCGGTTGTTGTGACTGTGGTAATATATTATGATATACTTGTTGCGAAATAGTACTAGCAGTCGGTAGCCTTGGTTGAGCGTTGCTCAAAATTGGTGACTGTCTTGCGTGAGACTGAGAGGTGCCTGTGTTCAAAGTTTGTTGTATAACTGCTGCACTCGTTGGAGGTAATGGATGCTGCGAGTGTTGCTGCATGCTATTCATAGTTATTGGCGGCGTGTACCGTTGTTGTTGCTGCTGCTGATAATGTTGTGACGTATGACCATTTGCAGGGCTGACGGTTCGAACTGTGGGTTGTTGCTGCTGCTGATAAGGTTGTTGCGTATGACCATTTGCCGGGCTGACGGTTCGAACCGTGGGTTGTTGCTGCTGCTGCTGATAAGGTTGTTGCGTATGACCATTTGCCGGGCTGACAGTTCGAACCGTGGATTGTGCTGCAGGCTGTGGAGCATTCACTCTTCTAACTTCCAAACCTTCAAATTCCAAAGATGTATTAGTGGGCCCTGGTAACTGCTGCTGGTTATAGGTGTTCTGAGTTCGAGCAACTATAGGGTTTCTAGTTTGAGGAAATAGGGACACCGCAATAGAAGAATTAACAACAGGACGTATAGTAGTCTGTGATGTCAAATGTTGAATCCCAGAGGACCCTAGTGGCATAGCTGGTGGTACAGACTGTACTCGTGGCGGAGGTAACTGTGAGCGTATTGCAGTATTATGATTACGTGACCGTATAGCGACAGGCTGTTGGCCAGGAAATCGTACTTGTTGGACCTGCTGCATCACAGGCATAGTATTGACTGGAGTTGAACTCTGTGTAGGTTTTGATTGAAGTAGTGTGAGCAAATTTTGGGTAGCACTTGTAAAATTTGCCACATGCGAGCTGGAAACCGGTGGTGGTGCAGGTGCCGATGTTGTGGGCAGTGTCATTCCAATTCTTAGGCCGGAGTCAATATTGGGGTACTGCATATGACCTGGTGTAGTTTCAGCTGTGGAGGCTAGCTGTGGGTGCTGCTGTTGTTGTGAAGAAATAGGAGTCAGTCGATTTTCAGGCGTGGAAGTTCGAGAGCTTGCAGACGAAATGGGCGAGTAACGTTGCTGACTGTGCTCAAGAATATTTGAAGTTCCAACAGTAGATATTGGAGAAGTGTTGTCTGTGCGAGCTACTAGTTGTTCTATTGTTTTGTTGTAAATAGCACTAGCGGTAATAGTTTTGACCCCCTTTTCTGTGTTGGATTTCTGAGGAGGCTCATTCGGTCGATCTTTTTCCACAGATTGAGTTGTTTCTGATACAGGATTAACCTTCAGCCCTTCAAACTGCTTATTAGGTTCATGTGAAACTGTATCAGCAGTTAGAGTAGTATTGTTCTTTTGTGGAGTGTCCCCTGCAAAGTCACTACATGACTGAGAGTTGTTCAATTTCTTCTTCAAAGTTGCTTTAAGCCTAGAAGCTGTGGCGTTTAAGGCTGCAGTTCCGATTCCTTTGCATGTAGCGTTGGCTGGTGCCCCACTATTTTCGTTCGGCTCATTTGAGGGTGGTGGATGTACCGTGACTGTTGTCCCCTTTTCAACATTACTTTCGGTTTCATTACTTGCTGACAATTTTCTGGTGTTATTCCCAAGTTCACTATTTGTAGCAGCCTGATTTTTCGATTCATCTTGCGTAGTTTGCGATTCTGGTGTTTTCTGTCCGTTATTTTCAGTTACGCTTTCCACAGCTTTACTTTTTGATCTAAGCGGACCTGGCCTGGGTTTTAAAGGTCCGCCTGTTCTGCGAGCTTTGTAGACAGTGTTGTCTTCCTTTGCTTTTGGAGAAAGAGGCGTAGATGTGTAATCCGGGATAAAAGCACTTGTGCTAACACTTGGGAGCGTTTCATTAGGCATAGAAGTCACTGGAGGAGGTGGAGGAGTCTGTTCCACACGGGAAGCAGGGGTTGGTTCCACATTGGGTACTGGAGTTGGTTCCACACAGTGTTCAGGAGTTGCTGCCACAGGAGGCGCAGGAGTTTGCTCCACTGGAGGTGTATGCTGTGTACTTGCACGTACATCTAAATTCGTGTTTTCGGCTTCATCGACATTGGCATTCGGAAACACATATGCAAATCCTGGACGTCGGCTTGACCTCACCTCTTCCCCTTGCTTAAGCTTTTGTGTTAACCGCTCAATCTGTTTTTCAGACAATCTATCGAGCCGGATCTTCGCTGGAGTTAATCCAATAATATCACACCTCTTTTTCTGTTTCACTGCAATATCCTTGACGTCTGGAGGTGGAGGTTCTGGCTCTTCGTCCAGCTGTGGAAAGTGAACAGCTGCTGGACGAACCGGAGAAGTGCTCGTGGAAGCTACTTTGTTACTATCAGTGGATTTTGATGAGATACGTCTACTCCGTACACTTGCGCTTAACACGCACATTTTCACGTGTTCCAAAAACTCCTTTAATGTGTACTTCTTGAAATAAGATTTGCAGGTGACACAATATTGCTTGAAGAGGTCGTATTGACCTGCCCAAAACTTTCCACATTCGGTATCTAAGTGGGATTTCAGTTCTGAGAAAATATAAATCAGTAAGTTGTAATCACGTTTCTAAATTAAAATATATTATAGTGTGCAACTTTTAAAAATCGAGATACCTTCTACTTCCTGAAATACTTCTTCACACTCAACACATTGAGGTTGTGAAATCTCGTTTGAGTGGGAAGTTTCACTCCTGAGTTTACTAGTAGGAGAAATCGCTGTTCCTCTGGTACCTATAAAGTATATATATAATATAATAAAATAGAGGATTTACTCCATCAGAACCACTATTCGTACTTAAGTTTCATACCGACATACTAAAATTTAAAATATTCCATTATAATCAAAGATTACTTACGAGCAGGTCTATGACCATCCATCAAGGATTCTATAGGAGAGTTTTCAATTTCATTAGTTTTTGTTGGAGAACCATGGTCTTGATTGGTCTTCCCACTAACTATTTTAGCGTAGGAACCCTCCTCTCGCCGACGTCTTTTGGGATAACGGCCATGTTCCTCATCCAATTTCGGTGTACTCGTTCTAGTTCTCGGTCGTCTATTCTCATTATCCGAAAACTCAACAGACTCTTCTTCGCCAACAGATTCCAACTCCATGTCTTCTTCAATTAAGTCCTCTCCAGCGCTTGGTATATAATCGTTGTCACGTTCGTATCTTCCTTTTGGACCATTTGAGTCTTCACCTTCAGGCTCACCAGCCGCACCAGGAGTTGTTGACCTTGTAACACGGCCACGGCCTCTACCTCCCCTGTTACCTCTTCCCCGACCCCTTCGTCCACCCCGAGGTATATTACGAATGATTCTCGGTTGCTTGTGTAGCGGTAGTAGAGTACCTGGTGGCACCTTCTGGACCACTGGCAGGGGTGCTCTTAAAGCATCCGGCTCATCAGAGTCGGAATCATCTTGGGCGGGAGGTCTGGTGGGGACAGGTGTAGAAATGGATGGTTTGCCATCGTTATTTCGTTGAATCCTTTCTGAAGGTTTCTTCGGAAACGATCCTGGAGGAATTTTTCTTATTTCCGGTAACTGATCAGCAAGTCCACGTGAGGAAGTAGCTGTGGCTGGGGATGGTCCAGGCATTTGGTTCTGTGAACTGGGTCTGATTTCATTGGAACTACTTGCCGTTACGGTAGAAGAGGGAGCAGCCTGGCCTTTAACAGCAGATGTAGATTGAATCTCTTGCTGGTTTGGATCAGCAAATCTACAAACTGTGGCAGACCGTAACTTTTTCTTTCTTATTGCTGTACTACTAGTTGCTGCATCAAGAATGGTAAATCCTTTTAAATCCACTTGAAGTAGCCTGAGAATATCTTTCACCTCTGCCTCTTCGTTGCTATTGGCAACAATACAAAATCCTGTGTAGAACAGAGTCACGACATGCTTCAAGGTATCAGCGTCTACGTCTATACATATGCTGATGATGTTATTCAAGTCTTTGTGACCTGAGAAAGGCATGTTGATCTATAAAAAAGAATAGAAAGAATAACAATAAACTATCACACTTAACTCGCTTAATTTAATGGTCGGAATGATTTATTGAATCGCTTACCTTCATATTTTCTGTCACTAGTTTAGTCAAGAATTCAGACTTCTCCATAAGAACTATACGATGACATGGGACGTAACCATTCTTCCCCAATAAGTTGACATCACAGAACTTTTGCCCGTCAGTCCTCTTTTGCATTTCGAACATCTCCTTCAATACTGGGTTTGAACTGTTGATTATTTTGATGTGAGTGTCATGATCTTCAGAATAATCTAAAATTTATTAATGAAACAATTTATATCATTTTAAATACTTAAAGTACAGCATAGCAGATAATTATCGCATGCACCACTACTACCGAACGAACTAATTATATTTACACTTGACACTTACCACACTCCATGTCAGAGTCCCAATCCACTTCATCCCAGTCTTTTCCTTCATCCTTTCTTCTCTTGTCAATCTGAAACAGTTTTTTGGTCGAAACAGTAACCTTATTCACCCCTGGTTCCATCTCTGCCCTTTAACAAGTT
>JAQFZH010005119.1:0-10994 GCA_034695485.1 Entomobrya nivalis
ATTTATTAAGTCAACGACATAATGTTTTCATTCCGCCTAAAAAAGTCATGATGCAAAGGACACAAATCGTACAGTCCGTGGGAGCTAAATACTTATCCCCAGACAACCGACTGTTCCCCTTTCCCCCAAAATAAAATACTTGCCTCTACTTGGCTGTCCTCTATAGAGCCGGCTATTTCTAAGGAAATCACTCTTCAAAATCTACGGTCCTTGATCTGTCCCAGGTGTTTTACCAGTTTTATTTTTAAATAAGTACATCTAAAGGATAAACTAATTGAAATCCAAACTTAATTTGATTAAACAGCGTAATTATAACTTCAGGTTTTATTATTTTATTAAATGGTGCCATTTTTTATTTTACTTTTACCAAAAAAATGTCGACATAAAATTTTTGATTATGCGAAAGAAAAAACTTAACTAATTCATTAAAACTTCCACAAACTAATAGTTAGTTAGTTTTATTGACAAGCTATATTGGCGGCCGCACTTGGATTAGTATTTATCGTTTCACCCAAGCTATCCAACAACTCTTTCCTGTAGTCATCAAAGTTTCCATCAATCTCATTAATCGACCTCTCCTCCACAATCCACAATTGACAGTTAGTCTCCCTAATCAGCCTCTCGTCGTGACTCACAATGATCACTCCACCTTTATACTCGTTTATGGCATCAGTCAACGCCTCAATACTCTCCATGTCCAAGTTATTTGTCGGCTCATCCAAAATGAGGACATCAGGTGCATTGAGCTTCAACTCGGCCAAGGCCACTCTCGCCTTCTGACCCCCAGACAAATCCTTCATTGGAATAGTATGCGCGTAGCCGGGTAATCCAAACGAGCCCAACTCTTTCCTCGCTTTTTCATATTGAAGATCAAATAATCTTATAAGATATTCCGTCGGATTCTCCTGTGCCGTTAAATGCTCTCCGGAATGCTGGTCGAACTTTCCTATTCTCAATCTATGATTTTTCCTCCATTCCCCCTTCGTCGGTTCCAATACCCCAGTCAATAAATTCAAAAATGTCGACTTGCCAACTCCATTTGGGCCGACTATACCTATCCTCGAGTCTAAATCGATGCCAAACTCAATATTCTCGAAAATGAAATTCTTGTGAGTAGGGTACTTAAAGAAGACGCCATGCAAGCCCAAAATTGGAGGTTGCAGGGGAGGAGGTTCGGGAAAAGAGAACTTGACAATGTAGTCCCTCGGCTTTTGGATCAAGTTCATAGTTTGCACCGACTCACTGTCGTCATCATCACCATGCTTCCCTTTACCACCACCCCCTTTCCCTTTCTTCTTCATTTGGGCATCCTTAGTCTTCGCCTCAGCTTGTTTTGTCGACTTGCCCGATTTTTTCATTTCCCGCAATCTCTTCTCCTGCTTCTCATACTCTTTCACAAGCTCCGCTTTCTTCTGCTTGTGCATTTTCTTGAACATGGTGTAATTTCCCCGATAATAAAACAGTTTGCACATGTCCAGATGAATAATGTCTGAGCAGACATTATCCAAAAATCCCTGGTCGTGGGAAACAATCAACAAAGTTTTCTTCCATCCTTGCAAATAATTGTCTAACCAAATTACAGCGTTAAGATCCAAATGATTAGTAGGCTCATCCAACATGAGCAGTGTGGGTTCCACAAACAAGGCACGTGCAAGGCTCACTCTCATTCTCCAACCACCACTCAAATTCTTTGTCGGCCTTTCCATCATTTCTCGGGTAAAACCTAAACCAGCCAAAATTCTTCTCGCTTTTGGCTCAGCAGCATCCGCATTTATCGCTTTCAACTCATCATAAATCTCATTCAACCGATCCATTAGATCCTTTTGCTTCTTCGAGTCTTGTTCCGTGTTCGACTTTTCGTCCACCTCTTTGAGCTCCTTCAAAAGTTCCGTTCTCTTCACATCCGCTTTGAGGACCACTTCCACACAACTCACTTCTTCCGGGCTAACTTCCTGTTCGCAGTACAGAACATCAATGCCAGCAGGGATTTTGAACACGCCTGAGGCTAAATGACGGAGTAGTGTGGTTTTCCCATGTCCATTCGGACCAACTAAGCCATAATGACGGGCGTGTGCGATGAGAAGATCCGCATTCACAAATAAATCTTTGCCTTTTGCAGAAATATTGAATTTTTCTATTTTAATGTCTACTGCCCCATCATCCACGTGCTTGTCCATCGTTGACACTGTAAAGTTTTCGGCAAGTTCCGAGTGACCTTGACCTCCTTTCTTGAGAAGAGCTTCCTGCAGTTTCTCTTGTTCTTGCTGTATTTTTAATTTCTTCTTTTCCTTGTGCGTTAGTTTCTTCTCAGTTGGAACTTTAGCTTTGGAGGAGGGATCCTTTTCTGCCATTGGGGGAGCCGCATCTTTTTCTGGCTCTTCTTCTTCAGCAGGTGGAGGTGGTGAAGGTGTGAAGGCTCTTGGGACAGGAGGAGCTACCCCTTCAACTTCTGCTATTTTTTCTTCTTTCACAGGAGGGGGAGGAGCTGGAGCTTTCTCCTCATCCTCCTCTTCTTCTTCATCTTCTCCGTTATCCAACATGGCAAAGCCCCCAACTGGTTTTTTGCCTTGTACGGGTCTACTTGTGGAAATCGTAACTGCCTCCATTTCCTCAGCAAGGTCACCAATATCCTCCTCCTCTTCATCTAACTCGTCCACATCCTTTATCTGCTTCTTCTTTTGCTTCTGCTTCTTTTTCGGACTGGCGATCTCATCAACATCGTCATCATCTTGAGGTATTGGTGGAGCTGGCTTGTCATCTTCATCCGAGTCAAAATCCAAGTCCTTTTTACCTCTCCCCTTCTATTAATATTAAGAGAAGGCAAAACGACACCGGTAATAGAAAATAGGGTTTCAATTATATTGAGATTGTTTCATTGTCTGATTACTGATTACTGGCTAGATGTGTACCTTTTTGCCTTTCTTGTTTGCTTTCTCTTTCTGCTTTGTGGAAATTTCAGATGCTAAGGACGGCGTTTCTTCATCTTCTTCCGAGACATCACCAGCATTTAGCACTCCAAATCTAAGCAAAGAAAATCATCAGGATTAAAATACATATTTTTACAGTTTACAATTAAGTCGGAAATTCCTAGCTGATTTGTCTTTTGTCTCGTCCTTATCCTGTGCAAAAAGAGCATTTACTAGTCGTTGACAGTTACCCTTTCTTTGGCTGCTGTTTCCCTCTACTTTTCACGGGAAAGAGTTCAATTGAATCTCCTTCGTCTTCATCCCCTTTTTTGTCAAGAGACTCCAAATGCTCCTCAAACTCTGTGTCCTTCTTTTGCTTCTTCTTCTGTTTCGCTGTTAGCTTTTTCTTGGAAGCTTGACCTTTTACATCATCTTCGTCATCTGAATCTACAACAGCCGGAGCTGCAGGCTTCCTCACTTCCTCGTCAGAATCATCCCCACCTCTGTTTTTACCTTTCTGCAAAAACATAGAGCAATTGACATTACATTCGCTCCATATTAATTTTCAATCAAGTTAATAGAGACTCAAGTCCAACATATGTTTATGGAGTTTATGGATTACCTTTCCCTTTTTGCCCTTTCCTTCCGCTGCAGGTGCTACAACTGGAACTGTAGGTTCGTCCTCATCAGAATCATCGCCTCCTCTGTTTTTACCTCTCTGCAAAGCAATAAAGCATTTATCCTTAAAATCTCCTCCGTCCTTTCGCACTCAAGTACAGCTGTATTAAAAAAAAAATTACCTTTCCCTTTTTAGCCTTTGCTTCTGCTTCCGCTACTGGCACAGGTGTGGGTTCATCCTCCTCATCATCCGCCGTCTTTCCCTTTCCTTTTCCTCCCTTCTTATTTGCCTTGCCTCCCTTTCCCTTCTTTGAATCATCCACCGCTGCAGTTTGTTCGGAAGCCTTGGACTCCAAGTCGTCGTCAGACGGCTTTTTCCCTTTTTTCGGCGGCATCTGAACAAACGTTGAAAAAACATCAAAAATATCCAATTTGGTTTAGAACCTTTCGTCAATTTATGAATTAGCAAAATAGCAATTATCAATAATTGCTTTAGACTCTAAAAATTCTGACCTTTATAGACTTAAGTATTTAATTTGGGACCAGATCGGAAGTTTGCACACTGCTAAAAATTGAAAACAGCTTGTATACTTTTCCAAATTATGACGCAATCATCACTGGGATACACTCAACACTTGAGTACACTATTTAATTCAATACATACACATCTGACTATTCATTAATTAAATCACAATGCTTTACCTACATGGTAACAGTAAACAGCTTGTTGACTTTTTTGACTTGTTCAATGAGTCATTCGCAATATCACAATTTGCAAACCAAGTCAACTTAGTCAACTAACACATCAAAGGTAAGATCTCGTTCGTTCACCGTTCATTCAATTTTCCATTGCAATAGTTGAAGCACTGAAGCACCCAAACAAAAACTTTCACATTTTACCAACTTTTAATGCCCCACGTTATGAATTTACTCTATGACTTTGAATGAATGCATTTTAAGCTAATCGCATACCTTGTCAGCTGTTCATTCATTCAATCAGAATTAGACTTGAGGAGGCTGCTTTGCACTTGCACACATGGCCTAGTGTGTGTCTGACGGGTTTGACGGACATGCATGGCATGAATGAAAAATTAAAAGTCAGCGTTTCATAGTTAACTTATTATTATTGATTAGTACTTAGTTGAGAATTATTAATTAGCATAATTTGTGGTGACTCGAAGTAGTTTGAAGTAAAGAAAAATGGAAGGTGATGTATTAAATCTTTTGAAGTTGCCGCCGAAGGTAATACTTGATTAATTAGAAAGTGTTAGTGAAAGAAAGGGTTAAATGGTACTGAAGTGTTTAATACTTGAATACATAATATGTGCTATGCTTTATTTTTGTAATTTAAGGCACAGGACGCGCTCCTCCAGCATCTTAACCTCTTCCAGTTGATGAATCTCCGCTTGGTTTGCAAAACGACAAAATCCTGGATAGAATCGTCCGCCTCTCCACACCTTGCCCGCTTTTACATTCATGTGAAACACCGAAAGTTCCTCAAAACCATTAGGAAATCCCCTGTAAAATGGGCAAATATTACGCTCTCATGTGATACCCATGACCCCACGAATACCACTTGGATCCGCGATGACGACTACTTCCACACGTTTGCCAAACTGAATAGCGCCCTGCGCGTTTTACGCTTTACCGAACAGCGGATAAGCTACACTAATGGACTGGACGTAATACTCAGAAACTGCACCAATTTGGAGATCCTGGACCTGGGCACCTTGGACCTCCAAAATGTTTCCCTTCCAGTCACATCCGAAATCCAATATAATTTGAGAAACCATCTCAGGAAACTGGGAATCTCGTATGTAGCTTGGAATGGGGAAAAGGACCTTCGCTGGTTTGAAGACTTTCTGGGAGCTGTCGTGAATCTGGAATATTTTCGGGTTAGACTAGACATGGAAAAGTTGTAATTGTACTCCTAGTCTACGTGTAAACCTCAACCTAAGTGTACTTCCAAATTTACCTTTATTTATTTATTTAGATTCTAACAACTTTCTCCATCTTTCTTGGTAGGTTCCATTTATCTTGTCAAGTTGTGTCTACAACTTGTACCCTTCTTTGGACGTGGATGAGATTGAGCAGAAACTTTTTGAATTTACGGACAAGTATTTGTTCAAGCCGTTGAAAGACCTTTTACTGCTGGATGACTCGAGACTCAAGCGCCTCCAAGTTGAAAACTTTGACTTGGAGCAACTCCTCCAAAACAAATTGATCGAAGTGTGTCAGAAATCAAAATCAAAATGTCTGCTGGTTAATGTTGTGGAAGGCTTTGAAAGAGCCTTGACTCCAGAGGAGAGTAGCCTTTTGGGTGAAACTATTGGCGGACTTCTCAGCATTTCCAAAAATTTGGACTTTCGAAAGTTGAAAAATTTGGAAAGCATTTCCATTCAAGATGAGTTTGTGGAGAGTTCAGATGTGGAAAAGAAATTTGTGGGGAGGGAAGAAGATGCGTTAGCTGCCCTTGGTCAAGTTTCCCTCACACTCACAACAT
The DNA here is from genome assembly GCA_034695485.1 of Entomobrya nivalis. Taxonomy (NCBI): domain Eukaryota; kingdom Metazoa; phylum Arthropoda; class Collembola; order Entomobryomorpha; family Entomobryidae; genus Entomobrya; species Entomobrya nivalis. The sequence goes on from JAQFZH010005119.1 coordinate 6,028, forward strand.
CCATTCTCCAGTCGGAACGTTTAGCATTTTGTTTGCTCCAGCAGAGAAGACCATCCGTGAGATCTGTCTCCGTGTTATTTCAACACGACCTCAAAGGCTCAGCACAAGCTTCCATTTTTAGAGCTCCTCAGTTCACAGAGTCTTTCCCAAATTTGAGACTTCTTCAATTAAATGGTTTTGATGGTAAGGAACAGGATTATCTGGGATTTTGGAGGGGGTTCCCCGCATTGGAGGAGTTGAGTTTGCAGAATTGTAGGACTCTAGGTGATGCTGGGCTTATCGGGGACGATAAGGAAAATCCAAGGTTTTTGGAGTTAAAGTGTAAGTTGATTCACTTTTGTTACATTTTTGGCTGATTTTATGTTTGGGAGTCGAAACAATCGAAACATTGTACTTTTTATTCTTGAGCAGATTTGAAAAGATTATCATTGGAATACTGCGATAACCTTACGGACTCCTCTTTATCAACAATCATTGCCAAACTTCCCTTACACTTCCTGAGCCTTGCCCTTTCCAAAGTAACTTTTCAAAATGGACTTATCAAATTAGCAAGTAGAGAAGACAAATGTGTGCTGTGGAAGTCCCTTTTTGTTTTCCAATGCATTAAGCCGGATGACTGTGACAGCCAAGAAGCTGAAGCTGACAAAACTTTTACAACTTTTTTGAGTACAAAATATTTTGAAAATTTGAAAAAATATGAAATACTCTTTTGATAAATAGTGATAAAAAGTAAATAAGTCTTAAGACAATCCAAAAACTAAAACTAAATTTGCTCGCTTTTTTAATTTTCTCAGTTTCGCATTTTAAATCAATTATCAACTCATATATAAGTATTTATAAATAAATTTGCTACTTCTTCTCACGAATCACATTCGACAACTTAATTTTACCGGGAAAGTTTCTCGCCAAGTCCTGATCCTTGACAGCCTTAATGAGGTCCTTTTCCCTGGGCGTGGCTTCCTTGTCCCTCAAAAATGATTCCAGTGCGGTTTTAGCAGCCTTCCCCCTTTTCGCCGTACCCGGAGTCATTTTTATCCGGAATTTGTAGTGCTGCAAGGTGGAGTACGGTGCTAGCACTGGAATAGCATACAAAATTTCGTCTTGTTCCGTTGGGCAACCTGATCAAACCCCCAAAAGATTAATTACAAAAACTCCCAATCAACTATAACTTTAACAACTGTAACTTAAATGATTACTCATTAGTCATTATTACTGCTTTTGCTTACCAGTTAGCGTCTTGAGTAAATCAACTTGAGCCTCAGGCGTTGCCGTAATTTCCTCTTCGTCCACCTCTCCCGCACCATCCACCACCACCTCCTCTCCATTTTCACCTCCATCCCCTCCCCCACCAGCCACTTTAGCCCCTTTCACTGAGGCTCCTTCACCCTTCTTAGTTGCAGTTGCATTGCGCTTCTCATCTGAATCTTCCTCCTTCAGCTCGTCAGCATCAGCGGCACCTTCATCATTATCATCCGCTCCTGCTCCTCCTCCACCACTTGCCCCACCCCCCGAAATCCCTCCAGTCCTTAACAACTCCATTTTAATTAATCGTTCCTCCTCATCCTGATCCTTATACTTCTCCTTCAACTTCTTCTTCCTTCCATGATGCCCTCTCTTTGCGGGGGTTCTCTGAGCCTCGGCAACTTCGCCTGCATTGGACTCCCCCTCACTAGTCTTCCTCTGTCCACCTCCGCCCCCCTTCTTCCCCCTTTCCTTCGCCTCCTTCCCCGCCTTCTTTTGTTTATTCTTCATCTTCTGTAAACTTTGATGTACGACAGGCGCATGTGTTATCATAAATTCCTCATCGTCCCCTCCACCCGCCCTCACTTTATTCCCCTTATTAGCCAAATCCAACTCGACATGAGTATCAGGAAACTCGTCCTCATCGTCCCCTCCCTCCTCCTCCCCGTCCCCCTCTTCCTTCACCTCAACTTCCTCCTCCTTCTCCCCCACTCCCTCTTCTGACTCGAGCACACTTTGCTCCGACTCGCTGGTCAAATGCCTCCTCAGCCTCTCGTTCTTATGATTCTCGACACTCTCCTCCGTCACCCTGAACAAAAAGCCGAAGCCCAGCACCAACTGACACGGTGGCAAGTAGTTTTTCTTTCCTCTGATCATGAACGAGCCTGTGGGCAGATATTCTCCAGTTGGTGCGCTCTTGGAAACCTGGTCGGCATTCACCCACCAACAGCTAGTCACCACCTTGCTTTCCCAACTGCCACTCAAGCAAACTGCAAACGTTGCAGCTTCATTCAAACTCTTCGGTGGCACCACTTCCCCTTCACAATTATCATTCAAGATGATCACAGTTGGGGCTCCATGGCTATCTGCATGCATATACACATCCCGTGACCTTAAATATTTCTTCACCAACAGCTCATTCTGCTGGGCATCCCTTCCCCCCAAAACCAAATAATTTTCAGACGTCACAAACCACTTGAATTTCTCAAACCACAGCACCTTCCTCGCCTTTTTAATCAAATGAATATTCTGAGCTTCTTTGATACTCGCCAGCGTTTTCTTCTCCGTGCTTTTCAAGGCTTTCTCTTGGCTTATCAACGTCCTTTCCTCCTTCTTGGCCGATTGCTTTTTCAGGTCGTAGTATTTTGTCGCGTTGGCATAAGCGCTGAAATTGAGGTCTACAGATACCTTCAAGGGTTCCTCCTCCCCTTCATAATCATAAGGATCCCTCAGCACCAAAGTTATACTATTTTGCTTTAAATTCAAATCGCTTATCATTCCCGCCAAAGGATCTCCCGAGGATCTTGCCTCCTTCAGCTGCTCATCAATAGTATCCCAAGGTATTTGACTGGCGACCAGCTTCCGAATGGCATTTATGGCCATGTCCACAATAGCTTGGTTTGTTGTTATCAACTCTGCCTTTTTCCGGTCAACTTCTTGTCCCACTTTTAACTCATCCAACCGCTTTTGCTGATCCAACTTGACTCGCTCCAGCTTTTTAATGGCTTCCTTCTCTTGATTTAGTTGCTTCATGTCTAGCTTTTGGGATTCTATCTTGGAAAAAAATTCATCCACGCAAATGTCAAAGCTTTCGAATGGGATGACCTTTGAACTGTCATAGTCATCAATTATCACAGATGGGTGGAATTGATCGTAGAACTGATTCGTGGAAGGGGCAGCATCAGAGTCGGCTGATTCAGGCGCTTGCTCTTTTGGAGCTGTACACAAAATGAAACCTGCAACGTTTGACTTGTCTTGAATAATTTCACATCCTTTTTCGAACGCTTTGTGGATTTTTCGAGTGAATTCATCCATGGCTGCCGCCAGCGGCCCCTCATCTCCCGTTCCAAAGTCAGGTATTTTGGTTTGAGGCGTCAACTCATTTAGTTTTAAAACGTGGGCGAACAGGGCCGGACCGAACTCCACTTTGGACATGAACAATTCTCGAAGTGTCTTGTTTTTTGGAGAGGGATTCCCATTAACTATTTCCAGGATTTCGGTGTAGTCCAAAGCAAAGTTTTGCTTGGCTTTATCAACGGCGTAGGTTTCGTGTGCAGCAAGTCGTTCCTCACCGTCCACGCGGGGACGCAGGAGGTTGAGAATTTTGTAAGTATGGTCCGTTAGCAGGATGTTGCCTTTGTCGTACAGTTCTAGGATGACGTGGTGGGCGAAGGTGTCCGTACCGAATTGGAGGTCCACTATGCGGTCAGCTCCAAGTTGGGTGATTTTTTCAAGGCGTTTGTTGTTCAGGTGCTTGCGTAGTTTCATGGCGAAACCGGAAGGAGCTACAAAAACAAGTAAGTAATGTAATTTGTGTTAATGGCTTTAGAATACAACTAATTATGAAAAGTAATGGTAAATTAAAGTTCAATAATTAGCTACACACCTGGATTCTTTGGCCATTCAAAACTTGTTGTGTGAAACCTCGTTCCAGACTCCAACAGCAAGACAACCTTTTGTCCACTCTTGGCAAAGCGGACAAGGTAAGTCTTCTTATCGATGTCATAAATCTGGTCAACTCGAAGACCTAGCAATCTAATAAAAATTAATCAGTTTAACAAATACTTAATTTTACACATTTGCAATTGGGGATCCAGCGCGTAAACTTCAAAAACTTACTTGCGACGAATATCTTCAATCAGATAGGCAATATCCAAAGTTGTCAACCGATTCTTCATTTTTTTCAGTATTTATTGGGCAGTGAACTGCCTCTAATTGTGTTCAATAACTATTCACACCATCTATAGGTTAAATCCCTATCACCGAATCAATGCCCACTTGACAATGTGATAATTAACTGAACATTAAATTCACTACTTCTTGTCACTTGTCTTATCAACTTCATTCACTCTTTCTTGACTATGTATATAGTACTGTATAAGTGTATACTGTCACCACTGTATACCAATTACCAAATATCAAATAGATGTTTGTACTCAACTAGAACACGACCAGTTATCTATCATTTTTTGTTTGTTGCAGTAGCAGCGTTCAGTCCATTCATTCATGTGTAAGTAATGTGCAGTGCAATAATATGACTAATGTGTGCATCTGCATAGCATACATCGATACATCATCATCATCATCAATCATGCAACTTTATTTACTTTAACTGACTTCACTACACGTATCACGTAACCATAATCCATAATCCATATGCCAAACTAATTAGGACAAATCGATGATTGAGATTAATTAAAATTAGTTATAAATTATTATGAATCTCAATTGATTACAGTGTTAGTGTTATGTAATGTGACGTTGTAAGCTTGTAATAGCGTTATAGCGTGGGAAAGATGAAAAGGATGAATGAAAAACAAAAGATTGCACACATTTTTTTAACCCTTTCGCTCATACCACAACACACAGCGACACAACAACAGCCTGTCTCAGTCTCACTCACTCACTTCAACTCTTCTCTTACATCTTATTGTCTTGTTTGTGTTTCTCTTGTTCTTGTGTCTTGCTCTTGCTCATCAGCTCATCTCAGATCTCATCTCTGCCCT
>JAQFZH010005120.1:0-10994 GCA_034695485.1 Entomobrya nivalis
CTTTAGGGCAAGGGAAAAGGTTAGAAAGTTACATGTCGAAATCGATAAAAGATCATTAATTAAATACGCCATTTGTTTAGACTTCGACTTAGAATTTTGGAATTCTGTTTTTTGCAATGCGTTTCTTTGGTGCTTGGATCAAAATAGGATAAATGGGTAAAGGTTAAAGGGTCTTTCGCTACATCCTATCGAAGGATGTTATCCTCCAATACTGCTACTTAATTTAATCGTTACAATGGATTATTCAAGTATTAAACAGATAGGATTTTAAAGATCATTTATCGTGTATGTCAGAATTTTTTCGTGCACTTAGTGCATTTAATGCTTTTAGAGCGCGTTCAACGCGCGGGTCTATGGCCTTTCCTTGTATTAAATATTTGAAGTAAAGTTCCTCAGCCATACTTGCTTACGTACTATAGGGTTTGACACCGACGAAAAACGACCTTGAAAAATTAATGGCATGGATATTATACAGATAGTCGTTAAAAGCAGCGGTTTGTCACGTAACTACTTTTACTTAGTTTCAAGGTAATGACTTCGCACGAGGGGCATTTTGACCGCTATGAGGATTAATACTGCAGGTCCGAATATTAATTGCTTGGGAGACACATTTATTACTTTTTGAACTTTTATATAAAATCAAAAACGGCTTGAAAAACACCATTTACACGGTAAATCTTTTGTGTCTTTAAATTTAAATTTCTTTTCAAGCTATCCAACATTTATGAGCGTTTAAGCGATAATGGCTCCCCTTGGAATAAAGTCCAAACGCTGAAAATATTATATATCAAAATCAATAATGATATGTTTTATTGTTGTAGAGACAGCAGTTGCTTAGTTGCCTTAACTCAAGTAAAATTAGTCATTTTTTGGAGACGGGAATCAATTTGTTGTTGGACAAAGATATTATTTAACTGTCAAGTCAAGTATTGGAGATATCTGGATGTTAAGCAGAAATTCTTTACGTTACGATAAATACATATTGTTTGTATGATTTATTATTAATTCATAAAATGCAAAATGAAAAAGACTTAGAATAAACTTTAAGTAATCATTGGATTAAATGATTTTGTTTAAATGCCTTTATTTAATATGTTAGCATTTGCTTATCATAAATTTACAGTAAAATTATAATAAATATTTCCATAAAACCTTACAAGTTGCATTTGATTGGAAAGGGAGAAAGAATCACCCGTAAGCACACTTCTTAACTAAAGACAGAGTGGTTCATAATCTAACCAATAGCAATTTTGATGCAGATATTACAATTTATCATTCACCGGATTTAAGAGTCAACATTCGAAACTAACTGCTTTTCTTTATTTTATTTTAAAATACCAGTTTTATCAGTGTGTAGATCATACATTCACTAAAGATTTCATTTTCTCAAATATTGCCGCTTAGATATACTTATATAAGTACTTTTTTTCTTACATAATAATATATTTTAATAGCATTATGAATACACTTACCTTAGGAATTCTACAGCATAAAATATGTAAATTTGGTAATAGTTATATTAAAATCTTTTGTGAAACTATAATCACTTTGCTTTAAAATAAAAAACTGCTTAAAATTACCACAATAAAGCATTTACAGTAGAATCAATCAGGGAATCTAGCCACTCAATGCCGTCGTCTTTTCTTAAAAATTTCAACGCGCCATACTTTAGCTTAAGTGAACCGCAGGATGCAATTATCCGTTTTCTTAATTTATACTGACGTTCTCTGCTCGAGTTTCCCACACATTGTGGTAACAACCATGACTGAAAAGAATCGTTTGAGCGTTCAAACGGATTTGCCAGAAATTTGTGCACAGTGACAATGTTCAACGCACCAAATACAGCCAAATAAGGGAGAGCTACCCAACTAAAAAAGGATAGCTCATTGTACAATTTGATCGTGCCATAGTTGACGCATACTTGATTTATAAATGCACAAATAAATAATATCTGCATTTGTGAAGCAAAGCATTCGTTAAATAGGCCAATAAGACAGTGCAGTTGTTTATAGAGGGAAACGGTTTCCGGAAATGTTCGTTTGGAAAAATTAGCACAAGAGGAATGCAGCTCCTTGCACCAAAATGTAAATAGGACACAAAAGTTTGCAACAAGTAGAATAATTGAGGAGCAAGATGTCCAAGCAAATAAAGTAATACTTGCTTCAAATATGGACAAAAGAAAACGTAACCAGATGTGTGCAACAACGTAGCTCTGAACTCCGGGTGAAAACCAACTTGCAAAAAACAGCGGGAAAGTGGGATCGCCAATGCTTAGAGCAAACACACAAAACGACAAAACAAAGTTGATGCAAATTGTTTCCCTTGCCATTCCAGAAAGGCCGTCGTCGTCAAGTGGATACAGTTTATTTCTTCGTGGCAGATATTTTGCTGTTGAGACAGTAAGAAAAAATGTATAGTAAAAAGCTGGTTTCATTTTTTTAAAGAAGAATGTTAGAAATCGACGTTTATAACTTACCGCAAGATGCATTGCTGAAAGTAACACATCGCCAGTACAGAACTGGAATCCCTGTGTCTGTTTTTAAATACAGAAGGTTATGCATCAAGGCAAGATAAAATAGTATCATGAATGAATTTTCAAAAAACAATTTTGAGGTTTGTCTGCTATGCTTTAAATTGTAGACTTGGATTGCAAGGAAAATAGTTTTCAGAAAGAGAACAAGGTTGTTAAACAACCATAATGTAAGTTGCCAATCGGTTGTGGGAGTTTTCGTATGAAACAATCGTCGTTTATTGTTCCACTTGAAAAAGATGAAGCCGAAGTTGTAGGCTGTGGTAAAGTAGATGTGAAAGATTTTAAACGTTTTATCGCAGATCATGATGAGTTTTTTTTTGAATTGAAATATTTTCAGTTAAATAAACGCAGTTTAAAATATTGCTGCAAGCCTGATATCAAGTTCTCAACTGAGCTGACTTCCACTTTGGCAAGAATTTTTTATTAAGTTGCTAAATAGTCCGCATGCATTTTTTAGTTGTTTTTGTCTTTTTTTAACTTTAATAGCAATGCTCAAATTTTTTTGTTAAAAGTGGTTCCTCCCAAAGAAGTATAACACTACTAATTTATTTAACATATGATTTTGATGGTTATTAGAAGTTGGTCAAAATACTAAATAATTGAAGTAAAGTTCTTCAGCTGTATTTTTCAGTTGGTAATAGGGTTTGACACTGACAAAGAACCCTTTAAAAATGGCGTGAAAATTACATAGAAAATCTTTAAACGCGGTGGTTTGACACGCAACCACTTTTACACAGTTCCAAGGTAATTACTTCGCACGTGGAGTGCTTTGACCGCTATTAGGATTAATGACGCCAGTCAAAATAATTAAATGTTTTGATAGTCGTTTTCATTTTGTACAAAAATTTCGCATTATATTTAGTGGTTGTGGCATATGTGTCGATGATAAAGATAAAGCATGGAGTAAAAAAGGAAGAACTTTTTTCCAGGTGTTGGCTTAAAAAGTTGATTCGTTTAATCTTATTTTTTATCTAGTATATTACCTAATTGGTAGTGTATTCGTGTTTTCTAAAGGCAGCGACAAAGATTTTTCTAAGTTGTGTGCAATTCCTGACACGTATTTATTTGACAAAATCAATCATTTGTGATTTTGGTATAAACATCTATTCATATAATTTTTTGATATTATAAGTATATATTTTCATAAACACTCTTACGCTGTGTGTAAACAGAAATTAAATTTTGACATACGGACAGCCTGGTAATACCATTAAATTGTTTTCCCAATTGACTTGACAAAAATGAGTGACGATGATCAAAATGAAATTGTGTAAAACTCTCCGACCAGATTTTGTACTTGTTTACATTTTTTTTTGAAAAAACTTCGATATTTTAACATAAAAAACCTTTGAACAGTTTTAAACCACACCATTATGTATTTTAGATGCATTACATAAATCAATATATAAAAAACGAACGCATATTACCTGACGGTTGGCTTGGGATACAGCAAAACTACAAAAGTAATCCTCGAATTGATGGAAACATAAATATCACTCTCAGAAAGCCAAAAGAACAGAAAATGATTTATTGTTTTTCTCACTTTCCCCCTTTTCATCCATCCAGATTGAATAGTTGACAGTGTTCACAATGTGAAAGGAACGAACAAGAAGTACCGTGTCTTCGAGAATGCCATAACCTAACATTTCACATTTCGTCCCTTTTTGGGGCCACTTGAGACACTTGTAGCTTTCTTCCTAAAAGCCGAATATTTTGTGATAGGGTTGCACATATAACTGGGTACAGATTCTTATATCTTGAAAAGCTTGAAAAGGCTTGACGAAATATTTGATATTGCTTCCATTTCGATGATTTCTGAACACGTGCAAAGTTTTGTATGGGTTGTTTCACAATATTTCGAGTTCAAGTTGGTGCATGGACTACTTATGCGGTAACAAATAGCACCTAATATATAAACTCAATTTTCTTTCGTATAAGCTATTTAATTTATCTATTACAGCTTACCGTATTTCAAGGTAAATATTTTTTGCAAAATTATGCCACTTTCAAGAAAATATTTTAAAGTCTGAACTTAAGTTACACATATAATCTGATCAAAGGAAGAGGTGTTATATATGCAACAACTGAATTTTAATTTAATTGAACTTCACAAACTTTTCAGTGGAGTTTTTTGCAAATCGCATAAGTAAAACCTACATGTTTTTCCCGCTTTCAAAGTAAACAGAGTACGAAACATAAATGCAACAGGAAAATACCATATGACTTAGGTAATCCAGTAACAAGTTCCTAAGAATATATAAAATTTAGTTAAGTAGAATCATTTAGAATTGAGAGCGTTTTTGATAATTTTACCTAAATCTTCTATGTGGCCTAAAACACAATATGTGAATTAAACCCAGATAAAACCAGCACAAAAAAAGTAATTCCCAAGCCGGCATTTTTGATGGAGAGAAACTGCGAGATGTTATCAGAATCATTGAAAGATTGCAACTAAAATCAGCGGTATGAAGTATACTCTATACTTATACTCTTGTGAATAGCTAATTTTACAACAATACCTGGTGGTTCTTTTTTTGCATATTTGGTTTAAATGAAGAAAAGAAAAGCATTACTATATTTGAACACTTTCTCGTTACGTCCACCACCATTGTTTAAATGTACATATAATCATATCTTAACGTTGAGTAATGGAAATGACTTGAAAAACTTCGAAAGAAAGTATTAACTTCGGTTTGTTAAACAATAATTCAATGTTAAATTAGGAAATGTAATTTCCTGATTTCATGTGTAAACTTTCCTTTTGCTTTGATGCTGTTTACTAAAAACTATATCATGCAGAGGAAAACCTACACTATTATTTACAATTGGCTTTAAAAGGTATAATAGAAATAATATCATAGTACTGCTCGTTATTCATACAAGTGAGAAATATTTTGTAATAGTAGTATGAAAAATGTCGTTGCAAAAAATAATGTTTCTGAATTTTATTGACGTCAAAGAACAGAATTAATCACAAAAGAAAAAATGCATAGATATGGGAAAGCAAATGGGTATACATAGAATAGTAACTTATTTTGTAGGTTAATTTTAATGACAAAAGTATTATGCTAAGGTTTATAACTAGCAATATACTAATTCTCAGCTTTCTTCATTTTTGGTAGAAAAATTGCGAATTCTAAGATCAAATAAATACCAACATAAAACATACATTTTATTTTATCCAATATACACTATTGCAAAAAATAAGTCCGTCAAAGTCCAGCTGTTCATTTGGCATATGGCTTATGTGGGAAATTTTCTAAAGATTGTACACGTTTGTCGATATAGTATACTAGCAAAAAAAATTGACAAGCGGTAGTGGTGGTAAAAACCAAGTTAATTTAATTAGTGTCCTCACGTATATGGATTATATTAATACGGGACAAGTAAAAGAGAGTCATTTTATGAAATGATGAGATGATACAGAATGAATAAATACGTTACAATAAAGAACGCGAACCCAATGATATTTACATGTATGCCTAAAAGCCTAAAAGACCACAATAAATTGAATGATTCACCCTCTCAACCTTACTCTTTTCCCTACCTGTTAGTACAAAAACTTGCGTTAAGAGTGAGAGCTTAGTATGTATACATATGTCTTGTAATCTAATGATGACAATACTGTATGGGCTTATTTGAGAAAGGTAAAGTGTATTCTTTCATTCCACCAACAGGCATACTACAGCTATTAGGATAGAAGGTTATGAAAATATGTAGTATCAAGTTAGCACGAAGGAGTCCTAAAGAGGGTTCTTTCACTTACTGGTTTGCCAGGGGAATGCATTCACGTGTTTATGTAAGATATTTTACGCATTAATATACTTTGCCGGTGGTCAATAATGTGAAATAATAACATGCACACTTTTAAAATGTATTCTATGAGTGTTATAATTTTATTGATGTCAAAATTCATTTTTACATTTTTTATTCAGGAGAAAAAGAAACGTAAATTGTATGTCTTTAATAATTAATCAATCGTTTTTTATTATAACAGGGCAAACTTAAAGACTCCATTTTATAAAATCTTAGCTTTTAAACATGGCAACAATCTTTGGTTTTTGTAGATACAATCTGAAGTTTTAATATGTGTCTGTTAATTGTTACAACAGAAAAAGCAAAAATATAACGTTGAAGTACTTCATTGTCAGGGTTTTTGTCCGATTTGTAATACGTTACAAGTTTTACTTTATAATATTCAAATTATGTGTATTTTGCCGATGCATGAGAAATTACAGGACTGGCCTTAAATTCTAGTAAGTTGTTATTGTGAATGAAAAAAATAGACAAACTTTTCTCATTTCTCTTTTCTCACTGAAACAATCTGTTCGTTGATAAAAAAATCTCAAATGCATTGACTATGATATGTAGTCCTGTCCGTTCCTGGTATTACGGCTATCTGTTTAATTAAATTATTTCTTGGCTGATATAAGTTCAAAGGTAAATCATGAGGTCTGCATTGAAGCAAGATTTGTATTTTCTCAAATTATTTGATTGTATGCTCTTAATAAAATATTAAGCTTAAAGGTGGGAAGTCATATCAAATGAATTTTTACTTAAGGAAAAAATGCGATTCTTTTTTAATTGTTACAATGGGAAAACAAAGCGATGGAAATCAAGAGAATTTATTGGTTTTTGGTAATAAATAAATAAACAAATTATGGAAAAATCATGTTATAGGTATAATCAGTGAGGCAATATTTATTTAAATTCAAAATAATTATGATAAACATTATAGACATATTCAGTATATTCATAATTAAACGCATTACGCTTTTGGTTCATACATACCTTTTTTAATATCAGGTACACCAATTCAATTATAAGTCTAACCATAAACATTTAAAGTTGTTTTAGCTGGACAGTCGCACAATGCCACACACGTATCCGTATTTTAAATACTAATTATACTAAGTATATTTATATTAATAATCAATAAAACCGGATAAAACACAAATATTAGTCAAATTAATATAATACAAACAACTGTTATAAAACTAATGTTTAGTCCAACAAGACTTTAAATATAATCAAGTCAGCTAAATCGACTGACGTACATTTGTTAGATTTGCCATATTTTTTGTATATAAATATATACATGTCATTGAAAATGAATTAAGTTGAAGACCAAAAAGTCTGTGAATTTGTCTTTACACTCACCCCGAGTACATGATCCCCCACTTCATAAATAGAACGAACCGGGGAAATCATGGGATGTGAACTAAATGCTTCATTACGTACCAACATGACTTCTATGAAATCAACAGGTCTGTCAAGATTTTCCCGATCTCCAAGCATTCCAATTCACACCTTTCTATTCCTATATTTCGTTAAAGTCATTTTACTCTAGTCTCAGCATTTATCAGCCAGAATAATAATTTTAACGCATTTTTAACCATAAAAGATACAAAAGGTCATGAACTACAATACAATGTCTCAAGTCGTATGTCAAAGATACATCCTAACTGTCAAAAAAACACTGGAACCTTGGAAACAAATTGTATAAAGCATCATTTTCGACATGAATCAATTTGTGGCATTCTGAAACTTAACCGATCAAATTTTACTCCAATTTCTAGAGTACTTTACCTTTGCACATTTTGCAATTGATGTTTTCGAAATAACTTTTTTTTATCATCATACTACTTTCTGCAGTAATTATCCTTACTTTATGTTTACCAATAGTTTCGAAAAATATGAGTTTTGAGTATCAAATGGAAATTGTGTAAAACTGCCCCACCATGTACCAGAATTTTACTAGTATTAAATTACCTCGAATTTGACACAAAATCAAATATAGACCATTTTCATAAACCCAATGAACAGAACTTTCAATTTTCTCACTTTCTCCCGTTTCATCAGTCCAGGTTGTTTAGTTGACAGCATCAACAAGCTGAACGGGACGAGGAAGAAAGTCATTTTATCACTTCTGGGGCGAATTGAGACACTTGTAGCTTTTTTTCTAAAAGCCGATCAATTTATGATAACGATTATACTATAAACTGGATACAAGCGCCAAGTAATGTTTAGATGACGTACTTGTACCTTTTCTCCATTTTTCAAGTCCAAGGTTAGCGCAACGGCTACATATGCAACGAAAATACCACCTTGTATAAAAACTCAATCTCTTTTTACACAAGCTTTTTAAATAATAACTAATTGAAGATTGAATTTTTTTACGAGTAAAAATAATTATCTTTAATTTTTTTTTAAAGAAAATAGTCATATTTCCAAGAAATGACATTTCTGACTTGATCCTAAACTTAAGTTACAACTGTAATACGACCAAGTGCAAGTCTTGTCATAGTTGAATTTTAATTTAGTTGAACTTGTCAAACTTTCCGGTAGAGTTGTTGGTAAGTCGCAAGAGCAGCTCCCACATGTCTTTCCGACTTTCAAAGTACATCACAAACAAAACATAAATGCAAGAAGCAAATGCCAGATGAGTTAAGTAATCCAGTAGAATGTTCACCATCCTAAAAAAATACCAAATATAATTAAATGCAAAAATTAGAAGAATTGGGAGTTTTTTAAAAATAAACTTTACCTGAACCTTCTTGGTGGCCTGAAGACCAAGATGTGAACTATTCCTAGATAAAACCAGGACAGTAAAAGTAATTGCCAAGCCACCATTTTTTTGATGTTATCAGAGATTAAAAGAGAGAAAGAGAGAGATGTCATCAAAGTGTATGAAAGATGACAACTAAAGTCAATAGTATGAAATATACACAGAATTTATACTCTGGTGAATAGTTTTTTTATGCAAAAATCAATGTGTTTTTTCTTAATTAGTTTGAATGAAGAAAGATGGTATTACATTGAAACACTTCCTTGTTTCGATAAAAGGCACTTCACTAGTTCACTTCCCTTGTTTAAATGTGTGTTTAATATTGTGTGATGGCAAATGGCTTGAAAAGATTCAAAGTTGTTATGTAAGCATTGACGCAAAAAGTACCAACTTTAGTTTTTTCAACAATAAATTAAATTTATAAGTAGGAAATATAATTTGCTCATGTCGCTAAATAAATTTTGTTTTTACTTTGCTGACAGCTAAAACCACGCCATATTATACAGCTATTATTCATAAAAAATAAGATGACAAATATTTTGCTATAGTAGTATATGAACAGTACATTTGCATAAAACCTCATTGACGTCAAAAGAACATTATTTTTCGCTAAAGAAAAATGTATAATTGCGAAGATAAAATGAAAGCAAATCTGACGTTATATACGAATAACATAGTAATTTATTTTTGTAGGTAAGATTTGAATATAGCAAGCATTATGCTAAGGCTTATGATAGACTATAGTATTAATTTTCAATATCATTTCGATTTTGTTACAAAATTCGCGAGTTCTACAATTAAGTAATCATAATCACAAAAAAAGTTTAATCCATACAAAATAAGGCAACAACACATAATTTTGTCATTCTATTAAATTTTGCATATGGCTTACATTTGTGTAGTGTTAACAAAAGTATACTTAAGAAACAGTGGGCTTGTACTCACTCGTCGACATGTACGTTTTTCGCAAGATATGTCAAAGGTTATTGATTCTAATAACAAAGGTAATTACTCTATTGTAATAAGTGTCTTCACATATACAGTCTATTTATTGATATACATATATGTTGAGTACGTGACTAGAAACGAGAGTCATATTCTAAAAAAGATGAGATGGTAGAGAATCTCTAATGAATTAATGCAATAGAAGAAAGAACATCACCGTAATGAAATTAGGATGTAAGCCTAAAAGCCTAAGAAACCACAATAAATTGAATGACTCGCCCTCAACCTATTAACCCAAAGTACTTTCATGAACAAACTTTCATTTTTTCCTCATTCTGCCTGTAAGTACAACTTGTGTACCAGGAGTAAAAAAGTGAAGTCTATTTTTTGCAATCTGATGATAATGACAATAGTGTATGAGCTTATATTATGGAGAATGAGAATCCGGCTTCTCTTATTTCCTCCAATATTTCACCTCCAATGGCATACTACAGTTATTATAATAGAAGACTATGAAAAATGAGTAAAATATCACGCTACCCCAAAAACGTGTTGTCACAAAACATATTCGTCACGAAAACGAAAATTATTTACTCTCTCCATCTCCAATAATTATTCCATCATTTTTTATTACAATCCACATTTAACAAAATATTGTACATTTATTTAATTTAAAGACTATGAAAATCGATCAATCTCATAGATGCTTAGATTCCAACTATCATATTCGCTTTTAAAGAATTATGTAATTTTATAAAAAAAATTACAAAATTAACTCAACTATTTATATCACCACTACATACTAGTACCAATACTACCTTCTACAATTATCTCCTCATTTTCCTTTATGTTGCCTTAAACGTGGTGAACCCAGAGCCGGATTAACCAAGCGCGGGGCCCTCGGCACTTTATTTTAACAGATTGTATTTGTGAATCGAAACAACAGTC
>JAQFZH010005121.1:0-10993 GCA_034695485.1 Entomobrya nivalis
TTTTGTGGGTTTTGGGATTCCATTGAACTGAAATGCTTCCAAGCTTTTGGGCAATACGAACGATTAGAGAAAAATAGGAAATATGTGTGATCATTTTGAGCAACGAAAGAACGACTAAGAAATACTTTGCTTTTAAAAATAGCTACACGGCAAACGACGACGACGAAAACAAATGTATTTTAAGGAGCTTTTATTCAGAGCTAAAGTTTGAGAATTATTGTTCACCACCACAATAAATATTTAAAACTTTAAATATATGTTTGTTTAACGAACAACAATATACTTCTTTGGTGAGCTGATGTTGGCCGACGAGTGGACTTTTTGCATGAAACGTGGATCAAATATAATGAATTGGTAATGGATGCGCTCAGACAATGCGAGTGCGAGCATGAACGGCCGCAACTTAAATTCTACCAAATTAGGGTTTTACTGTTTTTAAAACTGAAGGGCTTTAGACTGGCGCCATAAGTTTTTCTTCAAAGTTCAGCTCTTGAAACGAGTATTGAATGTACAAACTTTGTGACATTATAGACTTTCTACATCATTTATTATTTAAAGCCCGTCAAATTTGATCAAAATCTGTTTGGTATATTTTGAGCTATAATTCGTACTATTTATGTAATGTAATTTCTTTTGTAAAATATTAAGTTTTTTAATAATACACGTAAGGCTTAATATCAATATGTGTTCATGAAAAATAAATATTTGTTTTGTATAAATATCAGTATTATAAATGTTACGAAGTTGTAGAATTAATAAGTTTGTCACGACAAAGGATTTCCTGATGTTGAGAGCTTATGAATTTCAATATAACTCGGAGTCACATTGATGTTGATATAAGCAAAGTTTGTTGTTTGTATTACGCTACAATATGTGTCAAAATACAATTTTAAATTATATAACTTACAACACTAAATCTGAGATGCTAAGATACATGTTATGTAAGCTTTGAATTTGTAGTTGAAAGTGGCTAGAAAAGATGTGGAGTAGTCCAAAGCCGTAGATGAACTTGTCTGTAAAAGTGTTTTATTTAAATTGTCTGAATGAAGGCAGTGTTAGGATACCTTTTAGTGTCATTACAAGAAGAGAAGCATAAATGAGTTGTTTTCGTCTTAACGTTCTGCGTCGTTCGGGATAATTAAAACTTATGAAATAATTTTTGGGCTTTGAAGTTCCATCGAACCAAAATTATTCCAAGACTTTGAGCAATATGGACAGTTAGAAAAAATAAAGAAATATTTCGTTAAATCATTTTGACGAACCGAAATAAAAATTTAAAGTGGTTAAACGAAGCTTGAGATTCGTTTGGAAATAAAGCTACGAAATCATTTTGGATCTAAACGTATTTAATATTTTGACTTAAAACTACGGTAAAAATATTCTTATTTACAGCTATAATTACTAGGGATACTGGATATCAGGTGTAATTATATGTGATAAAAAAATGTTTTTTTATCTAGTGGATGTTGATTTAATAGAATATTTACTTAGAACATTTTGGGTTAACTTGTGTTGACTGATATATAGTTCATATAGTAGGGGTTGTAATGCCTGTAATGTAAAAAATATTAAATGATATTTGTGGTTATGACATATAGACTCAACTCAACTAAAATAATATTTCCGATAAAGAAACTCAATACACACACAGATTCTCAGCATAGAATATTGTATCCATCTGACAGCAATGGGTAAATTTTTAATTGTGTTCCCTTTCGCCGAGCAGGTTTTGATATTCCGCTTCTTAATGATTTTTCAAAAAATATTTATATTTATTCTTCTACAAAAAATCTTTATTTAAGATATTTTACTGCCTTGGCGTTTGGATACCAATCTTTTATTATGAACTAACCAAATATTCCTACAAACTACTGTCAAAGCTTCCTAAATACTCCTGTTCTATCAGAAAAAAGTCGCGATGGCTACAATTCGTTTGGATATTTCGAGCATCACGGGCTAAAATTATGAAAATTGTTAACGTCTAGCTTCCAACTGATATATTACATGGCCAAAATATGCAATTGAGTGGGAAACTCTTACAACGGTGTCAGCTCTACATAAAAACATATTATTTCAATAACGTATTTATGGCAACTTTGATGTTTCTATTGGTTTACAACTATGAAATGGAACTTGAGTCCCCACTCAACATATTTCAAAAACTCATGGTCGACGGTAGAAATAGGGTTTAATGAGTATAAACCTTCGCATTTGGGATAATAAAACGGCAATGCTGACAAATGATAATGTGGTTCTGTCCGATATAATATTCGGATAAATGGAAACCTGGTCACGTTTATGCACCCACATGGCATTTGCTACCATTGAAATGTTATATGTAGTGCTGTCATTAACTATGTGGTTTTCTGCCAATTTCTTTCAAGAAGGTTTTGACATAAAGACTTCAAAAAATCCATCAAATGTCAATTCTGAGCTTCACGATCTTATTGACAAATACGAGGCATCGGAGGTATTAAAACATTTTTCGGGTAACATTCATGCTTTGTGGTCATTGGCATTGCTAACCAAAATTTTAGAAGTTGCACTAAGAATCGCTTAGGTGTATTCATGTAATTTTTCAAAAACAAATAATGTGAAATTTCAATGGTTAATCAAAGATCTGGAGCATGAACCCATTGGTTTAGGTATGCCAGGCTTGTACAAGTTTTGTTACAGTTTTAATGCCCAGGTGAGTATGATATTGTTTTATGTGGTACGATTTGCATATGGCAAGATGTGTTCATTTTTTACAAAAGGTAATATTTGAAATATTTCAGATTTTTGGACTTGGTTTTTGGTGAATTTTGAGAAGCAGTAGAACCAACCTTTTTTCGTTTTAATGATTGCGAGTCTTCATAATTGCGTCGCCTATAAAGCCTATACTACCTATAACAAAACCTTACCTGTAAAATACATATTATCCATACATTGTACGTATGTATGTGCAAGTGTGACATTCAAACAATTTAGATATTAAAATTTGCTTATCATCCTTTAAGTAGTAAGTTGGCAAACAAAAGGCGAAGTTGGCAATATTATCAATACTGATAAAAAAGTGTTCAACAAGAAATTTCTAGAGCATAGCAAATATTTTTCTTTTTGTTGTCCGTGGCAACAGTTATTCTGTTGTATTTACTGTACCATGTATATTTATAACATATAGTCGCGACCCAATGGTTTATGGCAAATAAAAAGATAAACTATTATTTGTTAAATTATTCATTAGTTGCTTTCCATCAAATGTGCAAACAAATGAGTTCTGAAAGTTATGATTGATTAGCAAAAAATCAAAATGAACAAGGGCGTCGTGTACAATTTAGTATGTGACAAAACCTGAAATGAATGTATGGTAGTTTTTACTGTATAAAAATACATTTTGTCATCAATATACCATAAGGTTTCATTATAATTGTTTTCTCAAGAGCAAAATAATTTCGTCGGCGACAATGACAAGTTTGGATTCTCAATATGAAATTCAAGGCTAAAATGCTACAAAATATAGTAAATTACTCTATAGCAAGCCCATAATTTTGTTGATTTTAAATAACTAAATTTTATGATAAACTTTAACTTTTAATGGTTTAAAATGCACAGGTTCTAAAATTAAACTTCGTCATCTTTCGTTGACTCCATTGTATATTGCTATTGAAATTATTTCTCAAAACTAACTAAGAATAACGTAATTGCTAGAGAACAAATCTGGAATAACAATTTAGTGAAATGCTAATTAAATTCAACATCAACCAAGATTGGGTATTGATAAGTAGAGTATACAATATTGACTTACTTGAGCTGTAAAACCATATGTAAACTTATATACTCCAGATATTCCCAATCCCACTGATTTGCTCTTCAATTCTTTTAGTAGCCATTTAAGTTCGAGATGATTTGTTGCAGAAAGGCGGCACCAAGTATCTTTCTGCATCAACCATTCTTTAAAATTGTCCATCTACATTACATAATAATAACCTTGACCAAATTTTGATGTTGCTACAAATCTTAAGAAAGTTGTATATGCATACTTTTCGGTAAACCTCTCCAGAAAGGTACATAACTATGGAAGGTATAAGAACAGAAACTACAGCGTTTGTCAAATTCAAAGGATCCTTAGAAGCAATCATCAAGTTCATCAAAAACAAGGTTCGAATATTTACTTCCAACATCCAAACCAACAGTCCTAAAGCCCATATCGAATTTATGGATTTCGAAATACTTTTTAATGCTTCATATTTTTTGACCAAGTCGGAATTAAAGTCGGGCCAATTATTGATAGGCATATTCTCTGTGCTTGTGACAAACGATTCCGTTACCAGCCACATTGTTAAAGGTAGTGGCCCAGTGTAGAAGAATTCAATGATAGTGTATATGAAATGAACACACAAGCGTAACCATGATTCCATTACTCCAAAAACAAAATCAAACGGGAGAATGGTGTCTGCATTGAATGAAACGCTATTTTCTGAGTTGTTGAAATGCTTAGCATTTTGTCCCAATTTCATAAATCTTTTTTTACCATCTACCACCATTTTTCGAAACAATTTTAATGGCGGCTCTGGTTCCATTCCAACAGAGTAAACAGACAAAAAGAGTGCTGTTACAATGAAGATTGTGACTAAATAATAAATTTTTAGAAACATTTGACAGCGACGTAAAAGCAGCACTGATTTGTTTTCCCTGCTTGCATCGTACGAATTGAAGATGGTAATTACTGGTAGACTATTAATTACGTTTACAATTTGTGTACGGAACTTACAAACTACCCAAAAGAACTGTAAACATTCAATTGTGTGTAAAAGGTTCGAGAGGACGAGAAAGTAGCTTTTAGGTGAATGACTGGCGACTTTGAGGAAGCCATACCAATATTTTGATGGTATACTTGTGATTTCAAAAATGATAATGGGCAGCCAAACGCCAACATAACAAAATATCTTAAACAATCAGAATAGAAATAAATAAAAAGCTTTTTAAATTTCGCAAGTTGAAAGTATGTTTAAAAATAATGTATCAATACCTTTTGTACAATGGTAGATTGTGGTTTCCACAAGCCTGTGGTTTTGTCTTGTGCAACTTTGTAGGTAATTACTCCAAGGTAATAGCACGTGTTAATGTAAAATACAATCAAACTACATGAATTTGCTGTAGTATAATGTTTGATGTTTAATTTGGTAATGCTTTTCTCCGGAGTAATATTGTGTCTCGGAAATTGATCGTGTTTTGATTTAACAAACACTCGACGTAAAATATTTTTACTCATTATGAATATATTGTAGTCAAGTTTATAAAATATTAATTATAAATATATTGTGGTCAAAGTCAAAGTGGTTAAGTCAAAATCAAAGGATAGCAGTTCACTAGCCTAAAATGACAACTAGACACTCATTTCATGAATACAATTATGATCCAAAGCACACTTAAATGAATAATTATAATTGAAAGCATAGCAATTTAATAAAATATTTTGTACATAACCTAATAAAAAACAAAAAACATGCATTTGTTTTGCGATACATTTTGACTAATCAATTATCGTTTGCAAACAATATGGAAAGTATGTACTACAGTCGCTATATTGTATTATACAAATATTTATGTGGCACATTTTTTACATAGCTTATTCAAGTATTTTTGTTTTTATACATTTAAGCGAATATGAATATACTAACCTTCAAAGCCTACTAAGCTTGCAATGTAACAATTGTATATTTTTATGCTTACGTCTAAACATATATAATAAACTAATGCTGTAAGCATTACACTAAAGAATGCTTCAGGTTATCTTTTTACGGGGTATAAAAGTTATTCTGTAAACTTTCATATATATCATTTTTTCTGACATTTCGTCAACTTTTCCCGTAATTTTCTGACATTTTATCCCTTTACCCCTTTTACTAAAAACTATTGGGTTTTAGACTACGGTTTCATAGGAAGGTTGGATCCCAGTACTACAATCAATCGATTGGTGCAATAATTTTTTGCCCATTTAAAAAACATTTAAAAGTTAATTTGCATTTACGCCGGTACCGTTTAACTGATTTGGCTGAAAGTCAACAGTACTAGGCTTTTTACTAGTCCCCATAAGTACATGTACAACAAATTTTAGGTCAGGAGGTTCAAAGGTTTTTGAGTTAGAGTGCTCCCAGCAGGTAGGCATGAAATGCAATCACAATAAGTAGTACGAACTTACATAGTAAGTAATAGACTGAAATAATTTCTGATGTTGCCATTTTATAATATGTACACGCTGCTGTATACGTTTACAACGTTTTCAACAAACTTTGTTTAATACGTAAGAACTTTTTCAATTTAATATAAGAAACCAAGTAATGTCAAGACGTGACGAAGAAATATTACAACCGTAATTCGTTTAACGAAATTACTTGCAAGCTTTCATTCTAAATTCTAAACAAATAGACTTAGTAGATTTTTACGGTTTGAGTCACAAATGTTATCCTTGTTCAAAGTATCTCATTATATGGTAATTTCTCCCAAAATTCGTATTATATTTAAAATTTTGAATTTGGTCATCATCGTCTTTTATATTGTTAATTTTTTTGCTAGTCATGAGGTTTACTTTCGGTCATATTTCCAGTCGGTCGGCTTAAAGTATCAAAGGTTTACTGTACATTTTCACAGGGAAACCAATGGAGAAGACAAAGAAGGAAAAGAAACAATAACAGAGCTTACATTGTACGCTAATTTGGGTGCGTGTTGTCGACACTAATTGAAACAGAAATTACTCTTCAGCAAGGATTGTAGGCCAATTTCGAATTACATGAATCATATTATATTATGGTACTATTAAATACCTAATTTGAATTAATTGAAAATATATAAATTGTTTTGGTTGGTTGAATACAAACATGCTATTTAATATAAGTTACTGAAATTGAGCAAATTGCAATGTCCACCCTGAAGTCTAAACACGCCTATGTTTGTGTAGTTAATTAACGATTCAATTTGCGAATATACTGACATAGCTAATGTAATTTTTTCACATTTTGGTATACGTAAGTCAACTAGGTGCAAGACTCAACAAATTTAGTTGACGTCTCAGTCCTTCGTTAATCAGACCGACCAATTTTAAATTTCGCGATCGTGCTATTAGGGCTGTTCAAAATAGCCAAATGCATCCAAAGAGCTTCATTACTGAAAATAAACCTTTAAGTTTTATAGATATTTTGGCCTGTTATATTAACATTTGCTATTATATCGGTGTCGTCCCGTTTCGACTTCACTTCGACAAATCAAAAGGACTATGGAAATTACACACTAATATCTTCCAAAAGGTTTACTAATTTTGAACTCTGATAAAATAATTTAAATATCTAATTTTGGTTTGTTATTTTTTAGATTTTCTGCATTGTGTGTATTTGGACGCCATTTGTCTACTTTGAAATAACGAGTATACCGAAACTATATTTTGATGGTTTTTTCTTAGCATCAACCCTAACGGCTAAAAGCTATTTCAACATTATTGCCTTAGGACTACGCACCACGTTATGCGTACTATATCTTCGAATATTCCTTACACGATATAATCAAATTTTAATGCTATTTAACCAAAAATGCATTACCAATACATATGGGTGTTTTGAAGAAAAAGGTGTAATCAAAAATGTCACACGAAAATGTCGACTGTACTTGGCATATGGCTACATTAATAGTGGAATCTGTTCCATTTTGCTTTCAATATGTCGTAGCTACCCTGGAACAGAACTTAATTTCCTAA
Source organism: Entomobrya nivalis (assembly GCA_034695485.1). Lineage (NCBI taxonomy): Eukaryota > Metazoa > Arthropoda > Collembola > Entomobryomorpha > Entomobryidae > Entomobrya > Entomobrya nivalis. Next base: position 7,730 of record JAQFZH010005121.1, read on the forward strand.
ATCTGGTATCTGGAGGGCTAGTGATCGGATATAGTGAATTTACAAATCAATCATCAAATCAAAATATTCAGTCAGTAGTCCCAGCTGACGATAAGGAAGTCCATGAATACACAGATGTATTAACTGGGCTGTTAAAACTTTGGATTTCTATATGTTGTCATCTAGTTTCTAAATGTGTTGAGGTTCTATTTACAATGCCGCTTCCCTTTAGTCTCTGGCTTGCAACAAAATCTTTTGAAAACTATATACAATCTCATGTACCATTTACACAGAACGACCCAACGTTTCCTCATCAAGCTATTACAAAATATGAGAGCTTGAAATTGTTTTCGAATGGACTTAACTCAATCTGGTCGTTTCCGTTGTTTATATGGATTGCAGAAACATCCATACGTCTAGTATTTCAAATGAACTCTCAGGTCACTGCACCTAGTCTCGTAGCTGGTATTGATGCTATATGTGCTTTTGAATTTGTTGTAGTTGGAATATTGGTATCAGGGAGCGTATACAAAAAGGTATAAACAGTTTATTGAGCAGTATTTGTCCATTTTAGAATATATTAATTTGGGTTTGATTGTCCTTTCAGATGAGTAACTTTCGGTCTTGGCTATTGGAACGACACACTTGGCAAATTTTCAACGAGCGTGTACCATGTGAACATAAACGTATTCTGAAAGATATCAAAGACGGATCAGTAGGTTTGGGAACGCCTGGGTTGTATCAGTTTTCATATGGATTTACTGCCCAGGTATGTCTCAGCTTTTCTAAAACTTAGACAAGTTAATTATCATAGTTGAGGGCGGAAAAATTGTATAAGTATAAATTATTTAATTCAAACAACCATTTTTCAGCTTCTAGCGCTTTTGGTGACATTGTTCATTTTGAGCTTTGAGAAGGATCCCTAAAAAAACAATCAATATAGTAATAACCTAATCTATCGTAAGGTCACTAATACGTATACAATTACTTAAGGTAATTTATACACTCCACTTAAATTAATTATGTCCAACATCCTTTATAAGACCTCTCAAATATTTTTACGACGAACCAATATTTGTTCAGGCGTCAGCGGCTTCAATATTGTGCAAAACCCTAAAATTATATATATAATTGCGTTTAATTGCTTCACAAAAATATCAAAATTAATAAATTAGCGGATGTATACATGTAGATATTCTCATGCTCATGAATGTATATGTTTACATATAGGCGTCCGTGAATCTATTTATTATCGAGTCTACTTACCTGTTTACTCTCATGTTCGTTCAGTAATCAGACTACATTTTATTATTGTATACTTCCAAATAATACTTATTGCGGCTGAACAAAACATCCCAAATGCATTCCAAGAATTTTATTACTGAAAATAAACCTTTGAGTTTCATAGAAATTTTGACCTCTTATATAAACTTTTGCTATTATATCTGTGTCGTCCCGTTTAGACTACACTTCGACAAATCAAAGGGACTATGGAAAATACACACCAACATTTTCCAAAAGGTATACTAACTTGGCACTCGAACAACAAATAAGTACCTCATTTTTGTCTTATGTTATTGTTGCAGATTTTCTGCATTGCTTGCCTTTGGACACCATTTTTCTACTTTGAAATAACAAACATACCAAAGGAATATTATTACGGATTTTTTATAGCACCAACTCTTACGGCCAAAAGCTATTTCAACATCATAGCTTTAGGACTCCACACCACGTCATGCATACTATTTGTCCGAGTATTTTTTACACAGCATATTCAAATTTTACAGCTATTTAACAACAAATACATTATCAATTCATATGGGTGTTTTGAGGCTGAAGCTTTAGTCAAAAATTGCACACGGAAATGTCGACTATATTTGGCATATGGTTACATACATAGTATAGTTCTTTCAATTCTGCTTTCAATAAGTGCTAGTTACCTGGAGTTAGAGTTTATTTTTCCTAATTTAGTTTTTGGGGGGCTAGTGACAGGAAATAGAGAAGTCACTAATAAATCATTTAATGAAAATAATCAATCAGTAGTCCCACCTGTGAATGATTGTGTCCATGAATACACATATATATTTACGGTACTGTTAAAGGTTTGGACTTCCATATGTTGTCATGTCGTTTCCAGATGTGTTGAAGTTTTATTTGCAATGCCGCTACCAATTAGTCTCTGGCTTGCGACAAAATCGTTTGAAAAATATATACAATCGCATGTTCAAGTCATGCAGAATGACCCTTTGTTCTCCCATCAGGTTATTAGAAAATACGAGAGCTTGAAGTTGTTTTCGAATGGACTTAACTCAATCTGGTCGTTTTCGTTGTTTATATGGATTGCGGAAGTATCCATTCGTCTTGCTTTTCAAATGAACTCTCAGGTAACTGCAGATAGTTTCGTAACAGGTGCCGATGCCATACATAGTTTTGAATTTGTCGTGGTTGGAATATTGGTATCAGGAAACGTATACAAAAAGGTTTAAACAGTTTATTGATCGAGATTTGTTGTAAACTTTGTAATATAATAATCTCGAAATGTATTTATTTTGGTTTGATTCAGATGAAAAACTGTCGGTCGTGGCTATTGGAACAACACACTTGGCATATTTTTAGAACGCGGGTACCATGTGAACATAAACGTATTCTGAAAGATATCAAAGACGGGTCAGTAGGTTTGGGAACGCCTGGTTTGTATCAGTTTTCATATGGATTTACTGCGCAGGTATGCCTCAGCTTTTCTTAAACGTAGACAAGTTATATATCGTATTAGATAGTACTTATATATATGTATATTTTTTAATCCAAACATTTTTTTTAGCTTCTAGCGCTTTTGGTGACATTATTTATTTTGAGCTTTGAGAAAGATTCATAAAACAGTCAATGTAGAAATCTCCTAATCTATCATAAAGTCAAGATCTCTTTTATTTCCTATAATGTCATGTAACGCATTATTTTAACAGTAATTTAATTAAAACCACCTTAACATCAAGTTATAAGATGCATTAACATGTCACGAAGACTTTATTGTCATATGTCTAGAACTAAAATATACTTGGCTGCTTTTGGCAAATTTAATTGGAGTAAATTTAGCATTCGAGTTACATGGAAATTTTAAATGGAATTTGCTTTAAAAATGAAGTTGGAAATGAATAAAATCGATATTCATTTGATGAGTTGATTCACCAAACTTGGAGTGTTTTTCATGATTAGTGTGCTGGGGCTATGTAAGATATTATGTAAAATAGCGCTTGATATTAAGCTATGATCATGCTTTGTAATATG
>JAQFZH010005122.1:0-10993 GCA_034695485.1 Entomobrya nivalis
ATTGAAATGAGATAGAACAGACATTTCTAGAAATATGGATTTATTTAGGTCTATTCTCCCATCATTATCTAATCTAACGTCTAGCTTCACTGGGTTATGTGAGAATTTGCGAAACTACATCAAAAAAGGGAAAGCTTACTCAGCGCAAAACCATTCACTTGAACTTGAAGAAGATCATCAAAAAAACCTGGGTGGCATATATTCAAGGTCATCTCGTCTTAAACATCGCATTTTGTTGGATTTCAAATAAAAGTTAAAGTTTACATTTAATCCTTCATGTCGCAAACATACAAACCGTCAAAGTCAATAGCAATCTGCTTAGCATATCAATTATATAATATTTTTATCTAGATTTTTTTTCCTGCTGACAAGTCAATTGCTACCGAGCGATCTTACAAATTGAGATCATCCAAATATGTAAATGAAGATTGCTAGTAAAACGAAATGACCACGAGTATGCGTCCTATCAGCACATCAGTTATAACAGGACACACTACAAACGTCAGCCAAATTAGGATCCGTATAATTTTCACTCATCAGTTTTCCTTATCGCATTTCCTTTTGCAGCGGTAATGGTTCGAAAACGACCTTCAGAGATAAAATCTTTTATTTGAACTCCATTTCCTCGCGTTGCTTACAAATTTCAGAATTTTTTGGAGAAATTACCGTATTACCATTTTTTACTTTTAATAACTTACCAAAGTCGTTACCAATAATTTACGACCTTTCGACACATTTTACTACTTTTCAGCTGCTGTAATGGTAAACGAGTCAAAATAAAATTGACTTTATAACTCACAAGATAAATGGATCCTTTCAAATGTTTACGGTTATGGGTTGAGTTAAAAAGATAATTACAAGAAAAAGGATAAAATTTCCAAGTTGGCTTGACATGGCTGTTCTGATGAAGTTCACAAAGATATTATGGCGATTGGCTTCGCACGTGTCACTGCATGAGAAATGACTATCCCCAGTTTTGACGCCTACTAAACCCGGTACAGTGGCAAAAATGTGATTTGCACCCAGCACGACTTCCTACCGTTTTTGCTGCATGCTGTGAACCGAAAATTAAATTCGTCCGCATTTCGGATAATAAAACTTGGAAATGCATTACAAAACAAAAAAGGCTGGCATGAAATTTTAAAATAAAACTAATACAAAACTATAGCGGTGCATCATAGACCAAGTCGAAATTAATTCTTTACACAATTTGTATCCGTCATTTATTGTGCATCGCAAATCGCGAAAAATGCCACATGCAACCGCCATCAATTTTCCCCCAGCCAGCCTCTCCGTCTCTCCTTATCTTCGATTTATTCAATAAACAATCCTTATTGCCAGAGAATACTAAACAATTTTTTATTAATTATATATTTTATCTGTCTACAAGCTTGTTGTGCTATACATCGTTGCGTTCCTTTTTTTCTACCTATGATTTTTGCCAAGTGTTGACCTTACACTTAAATAAAATTGGGCTATCATGTTAATATCTCCACTCCACTGTTTGATTGTATTGTAGATAGATGAATATCATATAAATTGAAGCCAAGTTTTTGTGGATATCCCATTTATCCGGTATAATCTTCAACTACCATCATCTCTCCATCCGCAATAGAGTCTGCTGCCAGTGTGCAGTGCAATGAAGGTTACAAAAAAAGCTTGATAATGACTGACGGACATAATACGGAGAGACACAAAAACCTTCAAACTAAACTGAAAATGTGTAATAATATAATAAACATTCTCTGACTGAGTCCAAGTCTTCAGCAACCTACTAACTGATATGATAAGAGATATAGTATTGTCTATTAATTTCTCGCCTTTGTTTGTTTACTTTGATAACGTTTGTATGTAATTAAACCAAAACATAGTTAAATTATAAATGTACATATATGTGTATGAATGATGATGATGATGTTATGTTGCATGCACACATCATATTATCTATCAACAATATAATGATAATTACATTGACAATGAGTTGCTGTTGATGTGTCTATTCATTCTGGAAAATTGACTGGAAGATGAAAATCAGCAACAAGCAGCAGTCATAGAATTCCACATGTCCACACACACACAAAATCTTACGCATGTACATAAAAGCTTTATTGCTTATATTTATGCGAGTAAACTGGACTTGTTTTATAGTAAAAATCTGAGTAAGTAAATTTATGTATATTGCTGTAGGCCTTATTGGCATCTTCACCCTTTTTTTCTTTTTACATCAAGAGGAGATTGAAGAGGAAGAAAATTTACATAAATTTTCTGATTTGATTATGATGCTTTGCGTTTTTGTACCTAAATATTGCATATACGCATAAAAGTGTATAATGTTGCATGCAGAAATACAAAAATGTTGCATCCAACAACTGTATCTCTCTATTTTTTAGTCACACACACACAGCCCAACAGCCCGAAGATAAAAAACTTTTGCTACTCCTTTGTATCCTCATTGTTTCTTATAGACGCACTTACTTTTTACTGAAGTTTCTATCTATCTTTGCAAAGTCGTAAGTTAAAACTGCTGCTGCTGCTGTGGTTTTGTTGCACTGATTGTTAGACAAAATGTAACTTTGTACAACAGTCTTGTGTGTGATGTGTGTTATCCAAGTATTCAGGTAATTCAGAGCCAGCATCCTTTTCAGTATCCTCCTTAATCCAAATTATTATCAAGATGCAAGCAGCAAAAATGAGAATATGTGTACGTAACGTATCCCAAAGTCCCACAGTAAATTGTAATCTTAAAACATTACAGATAATAGAATATTAACTTATTCACTTACAATCTACTGATACAGATACAAAAAGTTAAGTAGAACATCGCATTATCATCATCACATGAAAAGGAAAACTCCCAAATTCATTCCCAACCCTTCAAGAAGATTACATACTTTGTATAGTATTTTGTCTCCTGTCCAGTGTTTGTTCTACTGTCCATGATAATGGCGCCCATTCACCCCTTTTCCTATTTGCATTCATTCATTAGATTTTGTGTGGAATGGAGTCAAATTAAATTAACTTAAATCGAAGCAAAGTAAAATGATTCCAGTTTTCTACGAATTTATTTTCTTAAAATCCTCATTCATCTCATCAGAAAATCTTTGTGTCGTGCATAATGCAAGCTTTGCTTTAAACCGTATCCTTTCTCAGCAAGCCTATTGTCATTATAGCTCCACTTAATTCCTTGTCAAATTAAGAGAGACAACTGAATATATACCGTCAAAAGTGATCTAATCTAATTCCTAAAAATTGTCAAACTGGAACAAAGAGAACAAAGTAAAGTAGCATAATTGCCTAGTTTTTTCCTAAGTAAAAACAGTCGGATTCGGTTAATAATTCCATTGTTATCATTTTTTCTGGCACTTCTCTGTCTCTTCTCTGTAAAAGCTGTCCAAACCAAATCCACATAACAAGACATATAACGATGATTACCTCGTTGATTATGATGATGACGATAAATACAAACAGAAAGGTGAATTTTTGTGGTAGGAGAATAGTGAATTATTTTGGCTGCCTCTTCCAAAACCTGGTTTCAGCCATATTATCGATATGATTAACTCATTAAAAGCCCCAGCCTCCTATTTATGTGCCTGGTTGTTGTGCTGTTTAATTTCATTGTATTAAAGTTCGTGGTTCTTATGATGGGATCCTCCTGCTGTTGTGACGCTGCGGTGCACTTGTGCTAGTGTTATTTTTTTGCATGCATGGATGATGGATCTTTGTTTTGTCTTCTTTTCTTTTGAGTTGCTACTTACTTACCAGAGTGCAGTGACTATATTCAGTAGTAGTGCTCAGTTCACTTTTTTTTAAAGATCATTTGCATCTGCATCTGTATCGTATGGTCCTATTCAACATCTGCACAGCTAAATCATCATCACCATTTATTATATTGTGCAAAGCTTGAGTTGACTTATTGACTTGACTTGTTCATTACAGTTCACTACTTGTACAAAATGGTAGTATTATTGGCAAAAGTGTAACTTAAAGTGTTATAAATTGTCGATCTGTGGTTTATCTTTCTTGACGATGAGTTATGCTTCTGGCACAAGCAACAGTAATACTATATCATTAACTAGACTTATTATCCTTGTCTTACAATCATCATCATCATCATTTAACTTCAAGCCAGCTTAACTATATTCAGAAGTATAACATTAGCAAGTGAAATCCAGGTTGTTGGTTTGTATATTTGAATTGATTAATGTAGACAGGTTACAGGCTTTGCCGCACATTTAAAGACCCGCAAGGATAATCGTCATCATCATTGAAACGAAACGGGCTGTCCTGTATCCAGAAGCTTTGTAATAATAATGATCACATCCCAGATTTTCTACTCCTTTGCATGTTTTCAATTGAAAGCAACGTTTCTAGCATCATCATCATCCATTCAAAACTTAAAGCCAACTTTGTGTTGTGTCTGTGTCCCGTGTCCTCTGTGTAAAGTTTTGGAATAGCTTTGTATGATATCCATGTGCTTTTACTATCACGGTCTTTTTGATGGAACACGAAAAGGTGGTAGTGGTGGTGGCTTGGCAAGGGTGTATATAGCTGGTTGGAAGGAAGAAGAAGCGTGATTTCAAGTTCTACTCTCTCCGCCGACGGTGAATGAGAGACGGTGAAGAAGTGATCTTTTTTTTGTCTTCCTCTTCTGTTAGCTACTGGAACGGTGGTGTTTGTTTGTGCGTCATTACTTACGGTTAAATTGCTTGTAAAGCAAAAGGATTTTATTATTACATAACACACACCAAAACAATGATCTAGTAGAAAGATAAAAAGCTTAAGAAAGGCTTTGTTCGTTGTTGCTCCTGGATTGACTCTTGCAGAGTTTTTGAGTGCAAGAAGGTAAGAACATTTTGAAAATTTATCAGATTATCCAGTCGAGTGTGCATTGAACAAATATATATATATTTCTGGTTTTGACACGAGAGCATCGTGTGAAAATGAATTTGTAACTGTATCAGTAGTTGTTAATGGAGTTGGAGTTCATTAATAATTTTTATGGAAAAATACTTACCACGAGCTTACTTAATCTTCTCAAGAAAATTCTGGAGTGGGGCAATTCGAGAATGTTTAGTTATACATTTAAGTTATGACGCGAGGTTGCTGTAGACAAGTAAGCTTACATATTTGTGAAAAAGATTGCAAAAGAAAGAACACTCTGATAAAATAAATATCATTACTTCTCATCTTGTTTTACCAGAAATCTAGCAGTTTATGTTAATTCCAAAAAAATCATAGGTTCATGACTTGACTTTGACTACCACTACCGTTGTTCTCTTTGGGTCAGTCTGGTTCACGTACGTCTTTTACACTTTGCTCATCTCTGAAGATGCTCAAATGCGGAACGAAACTTTTGGTTAATTGCCATTTTATGTTGTAGGAGGTTCTCTACTGAACTTGTTAATTGGCTGGTCAGTAGTAGTAGCAATTGATTTTCTGCAAATAAAGAAGACTGATCCTGATGATCTCTCAATCTTTTCTCATTTTTGTACATGATCACGTATACATATAATTTGCAAGCATGTTTCATTATAAGAATTATAAGGAAAATTAGAGAATTCGTGTTTTCGTTAAAATGCTGATATGCCAAAGATTTATTCTTTATTTGACGTGACGTGTATAAAAGTCGTATAACTTGGAGTTAGAATGTAAGCGCAGCATCATATCAATTAAAAAGCCGACACTGTTTGCCCAAACTCCAGTGTTATTTTCATCGCACAAAAGTCATTAAATTTTACCTCTAGTGATCCTCAAAAGTTGTAACAGCGGTGGTAGTTGCTTTAAAGTTCATAAATATGTACTATAACTAGTTTGTTAGGGAGTATACATGGATTGATTTGTCAACCAAAAAAAATACAAAATCAGAGTCATGTTTAAGGTTCTTGGGAAAACTGCATTACTAATCATATAACAAGGAATCATACCAGAAGAATACAGTAATCAGAAGAAAGCCCAGTCATTTTCTTCTTCAGGAAGACTACATGAAATATGTAGAGAATTATTCCATTTAATTGTCAATGTCAGCGTCCATGAGAATTGTAAATAAGCACAATACAAGCAGTTTTTATCAATTTATATTGCATTGACAGTAGGGACGATCGCGCTCTGCGTGGCATTGCAATTTCATATCATATCGCAAACACACTGTTGACTTTTATGTAATTTTATTGTGCTTTAGTTGTGTATAGTGTCGCCACTTGCTCATTGCTTATTCTTTTGAATTTATGTTCATAAGTTTGATTATAATGATGATGATGACAGGCTGGTTGTTATTGTAATGGTAGCTTATGAATAATTTTCAGCAACTTTTTACGTCTGTCCCTGCTGAGGAAAGAAGTAACAAGCAAATCTGCACATTTTTATTAAAAAGATGTTTGGTTAATGCATTTTTTATGATTTTGAAAGTCAAAGTCAAGTTAACGAGGTATAATGTGTGATACCTATTTGTTATATAATTAATGGCGCCTGTTGCTAGTTAGTCAATTGGTCATGTGTACTCTATTCTTCTTATATCAAATTATCACCAGTCCTGTAGCTTACATCATATCACTGACCTTTTTAATTTTGAATCTCCTATCATAAAGTGGGAAAATGTATGGTTTAAGTAGAAATGGAGTTTAAGTTCAAGTCAACTTAATAGACCAAATAAAGTAAACAACCAATTAACAAGATTAAGAATATATAGTTTGAGCTTGAGAAAGAAAAGTTGAAAATAACAATTTTTTCTTTACAGTGCAGTGGTATTATCCATTGAAACTTTGGAATGTGACAATTTCAATATTATTATCAATTTTGTTTAGGTGCTAGAATGAGAGTAGAATTGGTCACTTAAAACTGTTTGTTGAAGTTAAGAGCATGTGTGTGTAAATGGCAAATTACATCAATTTTAAGAGGTATTTTGCCTGGAATTTTTCCTCGCCCACGCAAACTGACCATGAGCACACCGTTTTTGATTTTATTGTACTTTGAACACCTCAACTGATCTTAGTTTGTTGGAACTACTTAAACTGCTGGCTTGCTTGTCGGTTTATTAACACCTAATAGTTTTTGAAAAAATCTGTCCAAGTGTTGCATATGTTGACGCAACTGCATAAATAATGGCTACGGTTAAAAACCGAAATGAAGTCATAAAATTGATTTAATCTAGAATAGAACTAAGAGTTGAAAGACTAAAATTTCATTTTAGTTCGTTTCATCTTCTAAAATAAAAATTCAATTAAAATGTGAAAGCATCTTGCTTTCGCAAGGTCAACCACCACAAAAACGGCTTATCTTTTATGCATGTCGTCAATTTTGAATAAATTTTTACTTTTTATTTCTTATTTACCATCCAGACTTGGCAAATGTCACCAGTCACCGGTTATCAACATGTTTCCATGCTTTGCTGGAAATTTTCAATGTCACACTGTCAAAAGTCATAATGCTATGCATGATGTATGCACTTACCATTACTATGAATAAGTCCAAAACCAGTAAAGCTACGGACAGTTAGTTACATACAATAATTTTGCAGGATATGAGGTTACGCTAGGCAAAGTCACACAATAGCATCACAACAGCCAGCATCGTAATATTTGGAATGATAAGAATCAGAGATTGTTGATATTATGCTTTTTTTGTATGCATGAGACATTAAAAAAATACATACATAGTTCATAGAGCTTATTCTTCGTGACAAAATATTATAAACTAATCTACACAATTACAATATGAATTCTATAAGACCAAGTATTACTGGTCTTTTGATATATGGAAGGTGGAAACAAGATTATAACTAGTCAATGCAACATTAAGGAAAGGGAGTGTTGTTATTTTTATGCATGACATGCACTGGAAATTACGATTCATAACATTTTGATCACGTTTATAAAAACACGTTGTTAGGTTTATCGTTTGTCATTTTGTTCACATTGTTGTGATGTGATGTGGGGACATTATCTGAATTAAAAATGAGAAGGAATCCTAGAGAAAAAAACTACAACGCACTCCTTAAATTATTGAAAAATGAGTGCTTATCAAGAAAAATGACGAGATGATCATCGTTTCAAGCAAAATTGGTTACCAATTATGCATTCTTCATATATTTCCAGCGACCTTTGACCTCCTTTGTCTGAGCAGTGAGCAATCAATAAGTCTGTAACATCACCGTGTTGTGATGTGACAGTGACACGAAAATTATACAATATGATGACATATTTGTCAATCCTTCTCTCTAGCATCTTGTGGTATCCGGAACAGGTTGGTTTCGTCATATCATCTTATTATGAGCCATCGACAGATAAGCTGATAAAATAATATACATAATACCTCTTTAAATTCAAGACGCGTAGACCTGATTTTATTGCAGATTACTGTTGCTGTGCACTCTGCTGTGTGGCTAGTGTGTTTTATGGGTAGCTATGTAGGAGATTCCCACAAATACACTTGAACAGATTTAAACGACAGTACGGTTACGTTATCTGAATTCATTATAAAAACCTTTTGCCAGAGAAGATGCTACACCTGTGAAACCGAAATGGGTGCATAAAGCCAAAACCTTATAGCCACAAAGACAATTCCTAATAATAAAATGCATTTTTTCTTCTTGGCAAAGCCTGCAGCTTCAAAAGCCGTTGTATATGTAATTACATATTATGAAAGACCCCATAACATAATCAGCAGCAGATCAGTGTGACATTAGCAAGTTTTGTAGGCATCATTAGTTCACAGCCTGCAGACTTTTTGCCTGCAGGAACTATTATCATTATCGCAGGTAGTCTTGGTTGGTTAGTTGGATTTGGATGATGATGGTGGCGGAATTGCCTAGTGAAAAAGATTATAGGGATTTTGCTTAGATAAAGAGTTGTTCCTCTTCTCCAATGGCTGGATTTTATCGGCAAAAGTTGAAGAAACTATTTAAAAATTTCACACTTTGCTGCAAAAAGACATTAGTTTCGTTTTGGCACTTGGCTTGGCTTTGTTTCAATTTACTGCGCCGAGTCGAAGACAGGAAAGTGATTGTATCAGTCATTTGCTATTATATCACACCACACTAGTTCATTGCTTTTTGTCTATAAGGCAATAGATAATGTTTGAAATGTACAAAACTATATATTAGTTGAGGAATGCATGTAAATTACATAATCTTTTTTTGTGTGCGCAGGTGAAATATGGTATAAAATAAAATTGTGCTGGTGGCATGGAAAGTAAGTGAAGTAAAAAGGAATTTATGTATATTATTTCAGTTTGCTTCGATTGAACACTAAATTTTGAAATTATGACAAAAAAAAATTTAAGCAAAAAGTATTGGAACACTGGGTGGGGTAACTTGAAACGTATATAAAATGGTCACAATTCCTTTGAGAAAATCTTGAACAGATCTCTTTTGTCCACCCACATATTACATCTTTATTGCCTTTTTGCGCCTTCTGCCTTTATATTTTTAACTACCGTGAAAAAGTACATAGTTTGCAGAAGGCAGACATATGAAATGAATGAGCATTATTTGAAAAATGCTGAATTGCACTATTGTGCATTCTTTGCATTCTTACATTTTATATTTTTAAGCCGATTCTCTTCTTTTCTCTTCTTCTATATATATCTAATATGCAATAATGGTATTTCTGTGTCCCTTTATGTGTTTGTGTGGCATGGCATGGCAAAGACTAGATGATGGCGCGGTGTTGGTGAACATAATTCACCTTTGTTCTCTTCCAACTTCAACTTCCCATAAACCACACACACATTCTTACAAAGAAACGCTTTTTTATCTGTATATTTTTCCTATTTTCTCTCAAGCGAGCAACCAGCCATATCCTCCACATCCCATTCATTCCCGTTTTATGGTAAGAGGAGAATTGGGAAAGGCGAGTGAAGGAGAAGATCATATTCATATTATACTACGCACCAGCGACCAGCGTTTAACTATATAGCCAGAATGTTACATACCTATGTATGTACATGTATTTCGCACGGATTACTTTTCCAGTCCGGTGGTTCTTCTAATTTTTAGGATAAGTAGTTCCTTTCCTGGTGGTAGGTGAATGCGATGTGTTTTTTGTTGGCAATTCACCGAATAAATGCAATTTTGAGATTAGCCGTGTGAATTTCTTTTTAAACATCCGAAAATGATATGGACAAGCCAAGAAATTAAGACTTGTTACTGGAATTCTATTCTAACTTTTATTTAGTATATATCGAATTGTTCCGCGAACTATATCAGTATACCAGTCCAATTCACTAATCTTCTGAAATGAAAAATCAACATTATACGACGTTTAATACTATTGACGTACTAATTAACCATCGCATATATTTTAATAATACTATAGAGTTTCGATTGATTTGATTTTGATTAGACAGGTGACACTCTAAAGTTACAGCAGTTGAATACCAATGAGCAACGAGCCTGAGCATCCTCATGAATATTTATCTCATCCATCAAGAAATGCTTAATGACCTTTCAATTAGATTGTTTAAGTTCCATAATGTTCATCCACAATACTAGCAAGTTTACATGTTACCATTTTAATGTATTCAATCGTGTACTGTTGCACTAGTACAATACTAGTATTCAAGACATGCACCTAAATTGACCTCCTACTTTGATCTTGCTCCAGTTGTTGTAGTATTTTTCCTTGTGCATAATGTTGCATATTTTTGAGTATTTTATGCATTTGTTACGCAGGTGCGTAGGCTTCCTATTTTTTGCGATAATGACCTGTATTTTTGTTTTTCTTCTAAAATAACATGTACACACAAAATGAATGGATAAAGTTAGCTTATCAGGACATCTTCACATCAGATTTTTTTCAATTAATTCTCAAAGGATACACAGAGCAAAATACTTCACACTTATTTATGGAGTATTTATAATTTTGGAAGTGTCCATGTGGTCCTCCATGTTATTAACTACCGATTAGCGTAGCTAGGTAGTTAATGAGATTGCAATCCTGTCTGTCTGTCTGTTCGTCTGTCTGTCTGTAGACACGATATCTCGAAAACCACTTGACCA
>JAQFZH010005123.1:0-10992 GCA_034695485.1 Entomobrya nivalis
TTGACTAGCGGCGTATACAGTCAACTTGAGACTATATATGATTTAACGATTACCACCCCCTCGTCATGGAGTCTGGTGGAGACAACTGAACAGACGATCTGTCTCGAAGGGAACTAAAGCTAGGTCAATTGTTTTCTTTTAAATATGTCATAATTTTAATTAATTTAAGGCTTAAGGTCTGTTAACCAGAGCAGAAAATATTATTTAAGCTAAAGCACTTGGTTTTTTTACGATTTATGAATTTTGTACTGTATGAAAACCCATTGCAATTTTGTGGGTATTATGAGATAAGCTGCCGCAGCTATCGCAATTGCCAATAGTATACTACAAAGCCAATTTAGCTAAAGAACGTGGGTTTTCAGGGAGATTTCAGGGGAGAAAGCACAAAAAGAAAAAAAAACTTGCTTAAAATATGCATTAATAAAGCTCGAAACGGTTATATTTTAAAATACAATATTGATGAAGGCACAATTTAAGTTCATAAGCTTGCTTGCCTTTCAACATTGATAAGGAATGAGAACTTTCCAGCCATCATCAAGCAAATTGTACACTAAAGCACACAATGCTTCACGATGATGCCGATGCAGCTAGACGATGCGATAAATATTCTTATTATTTACGCACTTAAAAAAACTTACCGCGGGGCAGATTGCAACTGCGGCAGTAGTGCCCATATTTTTTGGAAAATTTTCACCTGACTTTTCATTAATCCCTACCGTACACTAATGTCCTTTACACACAAGAAAGTTTCACATAACCTTTTTGTACAGTTAAATTCGTAAAAAAATCCCAAGGCCCAAGAAAACCAAATAAATCTGGATAACATGAACTTTGATGCAAGTTATTGTTCACTTAAGCTATAAATATTGGAATATTTGAGAAACAAATGGTAAAATATTATCTGGATTATGTGGCAACTATGACAGCAATCAAGAAGAAAGTAATGTTAGGTTTTTAAGATGCTGACGTGACAGTCGCACTAATGTTTGCTGATTTTAGCCAGAAGGTTTTGAGCACATAAAAAAAACGGGTAGTTGCACTTTCGCGTGATACTTTTCCAAAGAATGCTACGTGTTTTGCTGCGGTGAGCACAATTTCACAACCCATCTCAAAAAGTAGTCAAGTTTTAACCCCTGTTGCTATTAGGGTAGACTGAGGGTCTTCACGTACCACTTGAAAATATTTTAACCGGTAATGTGAATTTGATAAATCATTTGGCATTATATGTAGTCAAGTGTGGCTTGTAGAATTAAATATGCATCTGCAAAAATTAGCAATTTTTTTCGAGTTGGGATCCAGTATTCTGTGTAGAAAAGCGAGTTAAAATTTTGAGGGCATTATGACACAAGCTTCAGCCGCCGACCGTAATTCTCAGCAGTTCAGCAAGTTAAACTTGAGATTTGGTATGAAAGTTTTATGGGAGAAAGTACAGAGGGGAAGAAAAAACATGCTCAGTATATAACAAAAGCTCAGTGACTTGCTCAAAATGATTAAGCCACAAGTATTATGGGGTAGGCTTGTATTCGTAAGTTCTTTGTCGGCAAGTGTTCGTGTTGAATAAAAAAACTAAGTTATTCGTTTCGTTTAATAAAGCTTTCTTCATTGGCTTTTGGATTTTCAGTGCCTCCTCCTTTTTTGTTTTATATTTTCATAAATGTATATTTCTAAACAAAATACGTTACTTTAATTGAAACTTAGAAATTTACTAAAGTGGTTACCATAACACAAACATCAGTTCTATTTAAAATTGACTTTTATTTTATTAGTATCTCTTTATTGGACAGTTAACGTTTACAGAAATTATGATGGGTAGTCTGCTTCAAAGCAGGGCTTATCTAATGCAATAATTTTACAATTATCTAATGCAATCAAGTTTACGTCCGTAGATTCACGTAACTCATTTTGAAATTTTAATAAATTTGAAATAAATCATACTTGTCAGCTTTCCTATTTATATTTGATTTCGAAACCGCAATGTATATTATATTAGCCAAATTTAGGTTTTCCCACTCAAAAATTATGAGATCAAAATGAATTATTTTCATATTTCTGAACCGTGTAGTCTAGCAAGCCAAATCAGAAATAGGTGAATGGTATTTTTGTAGTGATGTATTTTGTTCTTTTTGATACGAATGTCTTAGAATGGTGTCAATAGAAAATGTTTGTATAACAAAGCGCTATCCGTATGATCTTTACATTGGAATAAGTTTAAA
Source organism: Entomobrya nivalis (assembly GCA_034695485.1). Lineage (NCBI taxonomy): Eukaryota > Metazoa > Arthropoda > Collembola > Entomobryomorpha > Entomobryidae > Entomobrya > Entomobrya nivalis. The sequence goes on from JAQFZH010005123.1 coordinate 2,214, forward strand.
AAAAGATTATTATGCAATATCAAAGGTTATGCAAAGTAAGCAAAATATAATGATCAATGAAATAATGAGCGAATTTGCATTTACCATCTCAATGAATCACTTCAAAGAAATTTCAAACTTGTGTTATACAAGGTCTACAAAGTAAACTTTTTCAAAGAGGAAAATAATATATGACAGAAAAGATTTGGTAAGGTTGTCAAAATGGTGGACGACAACATTATAACGAAAAGTTGGATTGAGTAACTATTTAGTTGACAAATTTTATTATCAAAAAGTCAATTTTTTCAAGTAAAAAAGAAACAAGTTTTTTTTTCAAAAGAATGTCGACATGATTGTGTAAGGCAAACAAAGCAAGTGATGATGACAGGTACCCAATTTTAATATTTTCAGCTTTTTGATCTCAATAAGTTAATGCAATGCAAATTTATTCTTCTACTAATTGGTATACTTTTCAAAAGTTTTCTTATGTTAACTACGTCTGAGTATTGAACAAATTAGATAGATTCATTTATATTGGACATGTAGTGAATTCTCAAGCAGTCTCATACCGAAAGGAGCGTAAATGGTTGAAGCACAGAAAAAGGCATCAGTTTCTTCCAGACCGTCGAAAGAATCAGTTTACTTTTTCAGATCGATTCTGTATTGCCAATCTACTTTCACTTTACTATTCGTCCCTTCATCCAATTAAGAATAAAGTTATGTAGTTAAATATGTATTGATTTTAACAGTAATCTTGATTGTCAGTGTAGTTTTATGTACCATTCTACATTTGTAAAAATGCACAATATTACAAGATCAGATACAACCATGAAGAACTTCAGTTTATTTATAAATATACTCTTTCTTCTAACTTTTTATAGAAGCGTGTTCGCTTTTCCAGAAAATATTAAAGAGAAAAGTGAAATGTTCGAGAAGGAATCGTTGAATTTGACTAATGCCAACTCCGAACTTCGAGTCAATTTTACTGCTAATTCATCCACCCTCTCAGATACCCGAAACGAGCAATCGAATTTTCACACAAATGAAGTGCAATATTTTACATTATTGGTTGCTTTTTCCGTAGCTGCTGCCATCGTCATTCTAATAAATGCACGAGTGATTCATATCGTTATCATAACATCAAGCCGGAAGGCTAGGTATACGTTTCTTAAATACGGTTTATATTTTCTACAAAAAGTTGAATGAAATTAGTTCATATTATTTTTGCATTTAATTATTTAACAGACCAGCTAATATACTGATTGCACATTTGTCATCGGTCGTGATCGGATTCATATGTTTGATGTACATATACATGTTGGCGAAAGCTAATATTATTAGTTTGATGACCCCAGGAATGTGTAAACTTCTCTCATATTTGTTAAGTTAGTCTTAATTAATTACAAAATAAAAAATCCTCTTGTTAACAATATTAAAAAAAATATTGAGTAAACCTTTGTTTTTTACAGATATTGCCTATAATATTTTTTCGCTAAATGTTGGGGCAATTATTCGGAAACTCATTCAACCCGATGCATTCAACAGGAGAAAAGGGCCTGCTTATTTTTCAATTCAAATGACGTGGGCTATTATGATTTATGCCAACTTACCGACAATTTTCATGATAGAACCAGACACTGAAAATAACAAGTGCAAAGAGGTATTTTTTTTAGTTTCTTTTGGTATTCAAATTGTTCGGTGCTCCAAATTTAGTTTTCAATTGTTAATTTTAAATGATGAGCAGTGATCTGGCAAGACTAAAAACGACATGACTTTTATTCGAAATACAATTGACGAAATTGTACAGAATTTATTTTCAAACTTTTTTTCAATTACAGATACTTCTATTTGGTTCATTTGCGGCAACGACAGTATACGAATTCATGGAATTCTTTATTTGCAACGTAGCTGTGTGTTGGTATCTTATTCGAGGTAAGCATGACACCATATATCAAAATCGCTACAATATCAACATATTTTTTCATACAGTTTTTTAAATATTTTGTTATATTTATTTATGATGAGACTTTCTTTCGGATTTTGTAATTGGTTTAGTTACAATGGATGTACAATGGTCTATAAAATATCTCCAAAATCGTAATGTAAGACATTCTTATTGAATATTTTGTATTTGATAGCTGATATAAGTTTTTTAACAAGTATTTCAACTGTATTAATTTTTTCACCATGACGTCTGCTCAGACTAAAAAAATTAGGAAAAGAATAAAACAAATTCGATTTGTTCAGGTGCAGACAATTGTGTTTGTACTCAGCTGGCTTCCAAGTGGACTTTGCAGATTTCTGTACCAACTTTTTCCCGGTTGGGCTGGACCAAGGATACTGCCTCATATCTTTCACCGTTTTTCGTTTTTAGCTGTATTGTGTTTGTTCTATGCCCATTAAGTTATGTGTTTTTGCTAGAGGAAGTGTCCATTACACAAATATTTGCACCTTGTTTCCTAAAGAACAATGTATTCAATTTACTTCCAATGGCTGACAATAATACGCAAGATGGTCGCAAAGAAGTTGGCATGATAGTCAGCAGAATTTTAAAGCCAACAGAAAAATCTTTAACTGTGTCAAACAAAACAAGTGTAAAAACTGAAGGAGATTACGACACATTTGAACAAATAGAAATGAGTGTGCTAACGACTGTAGGGTTGACTGGAACGTCAGAAAAGGGATTGTCTTCATTACAACCAAATATTCGGTCGGAACCTTCCATTTACTGTCAAGACTTTTCAATGCGATCCCCGCTGACACCTTCAACTACTCTCAACCTACAAACTGTCCCAGTTGAAGTGTATTCGGAGCAAAATCAGCAGGATTGAAAATAAAGTTGTGTTTGCTGAAGTCAATAGGGAATTTTAGTGAAAGTTAAAATAGTTATAAAATCAGTTCAAATTTACTGCCAAAGTGCATGAAAATTAATAATGTGCAACAGCGTTTGAAATAAGAGAAACTCAAAATGAACATTTTAAATCGCAAGTAATAAATACAACAAAGATAATATCCGGAACGTTGCTTTATTAAACTTTTATCTTGATTTTTTAGGTTATACTTCGCATTCTAGCAATAATGCAGTACATTGTATTTGAATAAGGGTGGGTTCCCGTTTGACTTCTATGCAGAATGCAATTTGCTAGTGTGAGCCCAACCCCACTTCACCCTTCTCATCAACACTCCAGTTTTCACCACTGCTGCTCGAAGAGTAGATTTTGAGTCATGAACAAGCTGAAAACATTTTAATAGGTAATGTGACACTTTTAATCATTATTTATCTTTTCTATGTGATCAAATGGGGCATGTTACTTGTAATGTATTTAAACTAACAGAATTATATTGCCAATACGATTTTAAGAACCAGAGTGTATGCCTTGGCATAAGCGCTTACGAAAATAACTAAAATTTTGCATTTTATTTTACCAACAAACAAATTAATTATTATCGTGAGAGTAAGCTAGAATATGCACCGAAATATTTGAATAACTATTCCCCTACAAATCGGCATATTTCATTTAAGTTTTTCAGGGACCCAAAATACTACAAATTGTATATCAAATTAGGGCCGTCGTTCATTAATGCACGTAGCACTCGTAGCTTTCGAAGAGACTATGAGCACGTCAATAGGTAAAATATTTGAAAACAGTAGGTATTCAAATCAGTTTGTTACTCCTAACATTTTATTTGAAAAAAACCTAATAAATATCAGAATTACGTTTTTTAAGATTATAAATGGTTATTTCATACAGCTCTCTGATTTATCAAATAACGGCTCTCAAATTACGAAAAATGTTATACAGCCTTAAAAAACATATGAGTACTAAATTCTCTTCACGGAAAACTAATATATGGCCAACCGATTTCATGTTCTAAAAATAATTTTTATACGAACAGCATCGTCATACATCCTAAGTACTTTAACGTACATACATACTAGACCAACAGTCAGCTCCCCGAAGGTAAAGACGAGTACCTTTTATCAAAAGGTTATCGAACAGGTTAGCAGCAAGCATCTTCGCACGGGAAAAATAAATTATATATATCAAAAAAATGACTCAGTGCCCTAAGGTGGAAAAACGTTTCATTCAAAATATTTTTATCCCAAACTTACGAATGAGCTGAGTTTGTTAAATTTAAACATCCATAATATGTAGATTTAAAACAAAAATGTTATTGAATACGCGACAATTCTACCCCGTTATGAAACATATTATATTCATATATCATTAAACTATCGTGTAGTCGTTTTATTCAATCGTACTTGGGAATAATTCACCATATTAACTTACAACATATATTCGTTCTAAGATGAACAGATATCCAGTATGTCGTACGCTTATTTTTATATATCAATTACATTCAATTTGCTACTAACATTTGAGCTGCATCACTGTTTTCTATATATATTACTAACAACTCTAGGCTGATTCTGTAACATCTGAAGTGGATTGCACTTTAACTTCTAAACTGATACTGAGTAAAACAGATTAAAGTAACAATCACAGAAAGCACATTCGTGATTTATGCATCACTGATGCAAGTCGTAAATTTCCTTTTTTTAATAAGAGCACTAAATGGATAACATTGAACATATGCTTTTTATCTAAAAAAAAATACGAAACAAAAATCACAAATCGAATATATTTTCACAAAATACCATACACACTTATATACATATGTACACATACTTAAAATATTATCAGTACAAGTTTGCACCTCTATCGTGATGTCCATGTGCATCAAATATTTACAAATATAATTATATATCTGAAATTATTATTATTTTTTAATTGAAACTTCCATTTGATGCAGATTGTAGTTATGTGAAGTGAGTCGTGAACCAATAAGTGTTTTGACTGGGTGTATCGTTTTTTGACAATGATCCCTCAATACTCAGATCCGTTTAAGCAATCTGATCACTTTTTTAGCACTGCAGATGCATTTGGAATGTCTTGTTATCTCTTAAATGCTTGTTAATACATTAGAAACGTGATGCTTTTGGATAGTTACTCTAACATATTTATATCAAGTAACCAAAGAGCACACTGAAATAAATACGAAAACTTTTAGTGGAGAATACATTCTAGTAGTAACTTTCGAAAATCCAGAGTAAGTATAAACATTTTATACTCATCTTCTCATCAAAAATCTCAATTTGCCCCAATGACCACTTTCACCACTGCTCAAGTAAGGTACAATGTTTACTTTCCTTCTTGTATTTGACAGGCTGACAAATCATTGTTAATATTGCTATTTCAATTATGATTTGAAATATTGGTTAAAAAAAACTTTTTGTTATTTGAAGTTATAATGTTTATTTATTAAATTCCATTTTCTCTTTCCTTTTTTAAGCACAAAGTATTTTCTTAATGTATATGTTGCTAAACAAATAGAAATACTCGGTTTTCTCATAGGTCCTATCTAAGCGATGAGAGAGCTGTCAGTAGTAATAGCAATACTTACATTTAAATAAGTCCTGCCAAGCGACTTGATTCACTTTAGGGTGAGTGCGAGCATCAGATATGGCAGCGGGTTTCTATGTGGGCTGGGTGGCTAAAACCCAGTACCCGTTTTAACCCATTTAAACCCGTTAAAACCCGTACCCGCGGGTTTCTATCTCCAAACCCGCGGGTTTTGCCATATCTGGCGAGCATTCACTCATAAAGAAAAAAAAGTTCATGAATTTTCGAAGGAGGATGAATATACTGTCTGGCTTGAATAACACAAAGCATGTTTCTTTCTGAATGCGATTCCAAAACATTCAATATCAAGTAAGTAGCGGTTTCCATAAAGAGATAGAAAGCCTTTGAAGTAGTCAATCGCACAAGAATAAACAAATCATTCTCTTTCTTCTTTTAGACAACTGTTAGACGTCATCATGCTATGCCAGCATTCTAATCGAGTAATCGCAAATGTCGTCGAAACCTTAAAATCCGTGTCACATGGCATACTCCATTGGAGTGCAAATGTGATATCACTGTCTAATACACCTTTAAAAAATCTGAGCATTATTGTTAAATCGTCAACGGAAAAATTAAGGTGGATAAAACACGGTGGAACCCCTTCCCCCGACTCCCGACTGCCCCTTCTCCCGACTACCCGACCGCCCCTTCTCCCGACTTCCGACTGCCCCTTCTCCCGACCCCCGACGAAATTTCCGAATGGCCTTTCGCCTCAATTGGTTCCTAAAAGTTTCTCAACTTGCCCTAAACGTATCCCAACTTGCCCCAAACGTACGATAACTTGATTTAAACGTTTCTCAATTTGCCCCCAACGTTCAATAAGTTTACCTAGACGTTTCTCAACTTGCCCCAAACATACCATAACTTGAACTAAACGTTTCTCAACTTGCCCCAAACGTACCATAACTTGAACTAAACGTTTCTCAACTTGCCTTAAACGTTCCATAACTTGAACTAAACGTTTCTCAACTTGCCCCAAACGTTCCATAACTTGAATTAACGTTGCTAACCTTGCCTCAAACGTACCATAACTTGATTTAAACGTTTCTCAATTTGCCCCCAACATTCAATAAGTTTACCTAGACGTTTCTCAACTTGCCCCAAACATACCATAACTTCAACTAAACGTTTCTCAACTTGCCCCAAACGTACCATAACTTGACTTAAACGTTTCTAAACTTGCCTCAAACGTACCATAACTTGACCCAGACGTTTCTCAACTTGCTCCAAACGTACCATAACTTGACCTAAACGTTTCTCGACTTGCTTTAAACGTACCATAACTTGACCTTAACGTTTCTCAACTTGCCCCAAACGTACCATAACTTGACCTAAACGTTTCTCAACTTGCCCCAAACGTACGATAACTTGACCTTAACGTTTCTCAACTTGCCCCAAACGTACCATAATTTAACCTGAACGTTTCCTTACTTGCCCCAAACGTATAATAACTTGACCTACACGTTTCTCAACTTATGTTAAACTTAGAATATCTAGGAGAGGTAAAGGAGCGGACCAAAGAAAAACCCCTATTTACATTAAGAAACCCTTAAAGAAAACATTAGGATTAAGCAGCTTCTTAGAGAAAAAACTCCCGATCGAATATTGGAGTAGCCAGGTATCGAAACCAGGGGCTGATGCATGTCAAAGCGATATGTTAACCACTCGACCACACCTCCGCTGACAGGGTCAACTGTTTCAAAGTATATGCGTAATAATTATTACTGCATCATTGATTGTTTTGTCGAGCTCTTCATTGTCAAATTTTACGAAAACGATTGCGAATTGTAAACTTATTTGGTTGAGTTGAAACAGTCGACCATTGATAGTGTTAACTTTTTTTAGTCGACCAGAAATTATTTTTATATAATGTCATTATTGGCAGTTTTGATAAGTCTACTACGCATCGCTTTCGTGGGTTGTAAATATTTTCAAAAAGTTGAAACTTCTGCAGAAATCCTGCATTTTGCAAGTCAATTTTAAATTCACGTTTAATTCGATTTATTATTTTAAAACTGGTTTCATACTAAATTTCACTTCCACGAATACAAGAAAATTTAAGACGTCTTTATGTCATTAACCGTGTCGATATAAATGAGCTGAAAATTTCTTGTTGGGGACCTTTATTTTAAAAATATTATCCCTTACATTTTGTTCGTCATTATTAAAAAAGGTTGTCAAAAAACTTCAAATCAATGTTTAATCGGAAATTCGTCAAACCCCAGTTTTTGTTAGTTTTAAGGTTAACCAACCATAACCTAACTAAACACTATCCACTATAGCGATGCGTAGTAGGCTTGTCAAAACTTCCAGTAATGACCATTCAAGAAATGACTACCAATAAGTAGTAAACCAGCTTCATATTCGGAGTCATTCGGGGCCATTTAAGTTCATGTGTAGGGCCATTTAGAATCATATGCGAGTCTATTGAAATCATACAAAGGGACCTTCGGAGCATGTTTTGGGACAATATATGGTACTTCCGACAAGTTGATAAATTCGGATTTAGCAACTGAACGCACAGCCTTGAACACGTGTACAACAACATTCAGGGATGCACTGCTTTATGAAAATAAGGAGTTATCACGGTGTATTTCTCAATTTATATCACCACAGCTAAGTGGTTAAGGCGCATGTTCCAAATTTGGTGGTTCATAACTTCGATTTGCAAAGAGTTGCTTTGTGGTTGTCTACAAACATTCAAAACGCACAACCCAAAATCCACCACACCCGACCCACCACTACCGATCAATAACTCTCAATCCAAACCAAGCTATAATATAAGTCCGGCTTAGAACTGTTACTGGTCCACTAAAAAATTCAACAATATTCATCGTTAACTGTTCAACCAAAAAAGTACAATTCGAAGTGTTTACGTAAACTTCGACAGTAAAGAAGTCCTCTAATATCACTGAAAGGTTGAGTTGAGAAAAGTTAACGTCAAGCTATGGTACGCTTGAGGCAAGTTAAGAAACGTTTAGACCAAGTTATAGTACGTTTAAGGCAATTTAAGAAACGATTAGATCAAGTTATGGAACTTTAAGGGCAAGTTGAGAAACGTTTAGGTCAAGTTATGGAACTTTTAGGGCAAGTTGAGAAACATTTAGTTCAAGTTATGGTACGTGTTGGGCAAGTTGAGAAACGTTTGGTTCAAGTTATGGTACGTTTGAAGCAAGTTGAGAAACGTTTTAATCCAGTTATGGAACGTTCAGGGCAGGTTGGGATACGTTTAGGGCAAGTGGAGAAACGGTTAGGTCAAGTTATGGTACGTTCGGGGCAGGTTGGGATACGTTTAGGGCAAGTTGAGAAACGTTTAGGTTAAGTTATGGTACGTT
>JAQFZH010005124.1:0-10991 GCA_034695485.1 Entomobrya nivalis
CATTTTAATTTTGATGATTTTTTTTTGTCTGGATTGCAGTTTGCTGTGAGGAATTATCTGTATATTCACAAGAGGCTTAGTCACCAAAATAGACCGTTTGCTTCAACAAACAGGAAAAGGACGACAAAAAGAAAAAGTACAACAGGGAAGTAGTTCCAAGGAGCTCCGGGGATATCTGTAACACCCACACTTACGACGGCTGTTTCTCCGCCCACGCAACTTTCTAGGGCACCAGATTCGACAAAGCAGAGTTTGAAGTTAAGATATGGCGCAGATCATGATTGTATGGATACTAGTTAAATTGAATAAGTGTTGTTAGCAAATTTACTATACAACATAATAACAGTTTTGTTGAGAATAAACTAATTAATTTGAGATTTAATTGTTGTAAAGTTGACTCGAGGAAATTAAATGTTTTTTTTTTACTGATGCTGGATATCTCTTCACTTTTCATTCATACTAATGATGCATGACTTATTGAACAGCTGACTCTTGTTTATTTTTCAGATCTTCAGCAAATGTCATAAAAAATATATTTGGCAAAGTTTAATTATAACTCGTTTAACTGTTTTAAAAATAATTTGGAATTTTTATAAATATTCAACTATGGAGTGTCCCAACTGCAAGCACTGTTTAGCTACTAGTTCTCCTCCTCCGCCAATTGAAGGCCCTAAGGTCCCTTGCGTAATTTGTTTTGTTCTGGTAGCTGTGAAGGTGGCTCACAAGTCAAAAATATTTGTACGTTTGACCCAGGAAGATAAGGACCATGATAACATTTTCCAGTGGTTTTTACTCAACTTTTGGACGCACTTTAACAAAAAGAGTAGAAAGGGGAGGATAAGGGGACAAGTGAAAAAAGAGCTGGAAAGATATGATCAGTTTGGTCAATATCAATCCGTGGGTTGGGATGGGGAAGGGGGGAAAAGTCCACCATTACCATTTTGTGAGGAGTGTAAATCGGAGTTAATTAGGTTGATGGAAAGCAAGAAGAAGGTCCAAACAATGGGGAAGGGGAGAAAGGAGGAGGAGGATAATTTGAAGAGTGGAATAACGGAAATTAGGAGAAAAATGGGGAAGTGTGAGGAGGAATTCGTTAACAGTCGGATTTACGAGGAGGACAAGAGGTATCATCGTGTAAGAAGTAAGCTTTAATGAATATTTGAAAAAAAATTGGGGAAACAATTAAAAAGTTAATTTGGATTATTGTTTTTTTTTAAATTCAGAATATATAATCAATATTAAAAGTACAACGATCGGGAAATCGGGATATCTTAAAAGGAGATCTGAACCGGAAGGAAAGGTGAAGAGGGAGGTGGTATCCCCCAAGAAGAAAATGAGGAGAACGGTGCTGGAGGTTCCTTGCATAATTTGCTGTGAAACTTTGAACATATTTCCGGATGAAAAGAGGACGATGGCGAGGAAGGATGAGGATTCACGGGTTTTTAGATGGTTTCTGAGGAATTTCCAGAGTCCGCCTGGTCAGCTGTTGTTTGGGGGACAGGTGCAAACGAAATGTTTGAAGGGGGAGGTGCTTACGGAGGAGGAGATGAAGATGTGGGATGGGAAGGGGGGAAGGAGTGAACCTCTTCAGTTTTGTGGGAATTGTAAAGGTGGGATTTTGGAGTGGATGGGGATGAGGCAGAACGTTGACCTTAAAAGGGAGAGGGCTACGCAGATGCGGAAGATGAGACGGAGGATGAGGGAATGCGAAGATAAGTTTAAAAGGTGTGGGATTTATAGGAAGGATTCCAGATATTTTCATGTTCGAAGTAAGTTAATTATTAATTATAAATTGAAGGAAAACAAATTAAATGGTTGGTTGGATGATTTTATAAATGGACTGGGTTTTATTGTGAAAATAGGAAAAGTTGTGAAAGTTCTGGAAACAGATCATGTCTCTCAGGAGAAACCTGAACCCGAACCACCCCAACAGAAAAAGAAGAATAAAGAGGTGGTGACCCTGAATCCGAACGCTATGAAGAAAATGGAAATGGATAAGATACTGGCCCAGGGATTTGGAAAAGGGGTTCCACAACAACAGGTAGAAATTGTTATGGAGACGGAGGAGGAGGACAACGACGAAATGGACATAGACTGGGTATGGGAAGATGAAGAGGAACCTACAATAGGTCAAGTGAAGAGAGAAATGGATTTGGAGGAGGAGGATATGGGAATCAACCTGTTTGGTCCTGCCATGAAAATTGAGATTGAGGATCATGGAATCTATAAAGTGAAGGAAGAAACGGATCCCTTGGGGCCTGAACTTGACCTTGATGATAAGCAAGTTGATAAGCATAGGAATTGCTTGTTATGCTACAAAGCTATATCGAAGGAGGAAAGTGCCCTGGCCCCAGTGTTGACCAATGACTTGAATGAACAGAATTTCAATTCGGTGTTCATTCTCCGGAAAATGCTAAATGTTCCAAAAGAAAGACTAGTGGGTTATCTTGAAGATTATGGATGTCCTGGGAAATGGGTGGAGTACTGTGAAGACTGCTTGTGTATTGTGAACGAGGCTTTAGGCATTCAGAAGGAGATTAGTGAACTGGAAGATAAGCTGAGAAAGTGTCAAGAGAAAATGGTCCTTAAAATCAAGAAAATTAAGAAGCAAAGTTCTCAAAAGTTTCCGGATAAAATTACCAGAATTACTGAAGAGACTCGAAAATTTGTCAAGTCTTCACAGGGGAAAACGCCAAGCAATTATCCTGATTTTGGTAACAGTTATGTTGATAATGGTTTCGAACAAAATGACCGGACTCGTGAAAAACGACCCGTATCACCACCACCACCACCGCCTCCGATTTCTCTTCCAGTTAACCAACTTGCTACTGCTCCAGATTCGACAATGGAAAGTACCAATTTTAAGCACAATGGGATGCACGATATCATGAATGCTAGTTTATTGGAATAAATTTTATTTTCTGTAAATAAATCAGTTTATGTAACTTGTTTCAGAAGGTTAAAATCAATTAATTTGCCAAATCCAATTTTATTTATATGCGTTCAATGCTGCATGCGTTTAAGGTACAAATTGCTAGTCAAGCCATTTCAAAGTCAAGGGATTAGGGGGTTGGTTGTGTTTTGACCCAACTATAACAACTCAAATTAGATGCCCGTTGGACTGCATTGTTAACATTTAGCGTTCTTGGCAAGTTAAAATGTTGGTAAATGGTCGTGTTGGCGAAATGCATTTATTACGAAGCTGAAAGCGAAGCTCAGCGGAGCATTGACTTGATCGGGTTCGTCTGTCTGTCTGTAAGCACGATATCTCAAAACCACTTGGACCGATTTCGCTCAAGTTGGGCATGTGGGTCACTATGGTCAAGGGCAAGAACCCCCAAGGTCAAAGGTCTAAGTTTTCTACTTGTGCATAGGGTACATTTGAATAGCACAATCGTAAGCTCTGGTAGAGTAAATCACGAATCATATGTCACGTTTGGTCACAGTGAGCTCAGAAATCGGGGTCATGAGTCGCAATGTCAAACAAATGTCATGTGCCATCCTCCGAAAGCATTTTTCATTGGCAGCATCAACAATGGTAATACATGTCATGATCAGTTTTCAACTATATACATGATCATATTACCCAAAAAGTTCCAGTAGATAGTAAATTAGTATGCAAACAGGCATTTGCATATTCGTATCGAACTTTTAGTTAATATTTGAAAAATTGAAACAATCTTCAACGTAATCACTGCTAACATGTTGAATTTTTATCTATTATAGATACTTTTTGAATGGTTATTAATATTGGCGTTAGTAATATTTGTAAAAGTTACAACGAGCGCACACCATAACCAAATTTGAAACTGAAGACCCAAATATAAGCCAAAACTTTAATCATTATTTTTTAAATTAATTATACTGAAATTATTCTAAAATATTATTTGTAATTATTCTGAAAGATATTTAACCTACTAGTCAAGATGTTGTTCTGTTTTAGTCTGTACTACAAGAGCTATTGTACGATACATTATCATTTTAAGGAGATTAGGAAATAACTTCCGGTCCACCTTCCCATAAAACCCAACCCTCAATACTATAGGCGAACATGAGCAAAAGAAACGCCTAGACCACGTGCAATCTCCCCAAAATCGTTTTGTCTCATTTATGCACGCACCTGAAATACGGATCGGCCTACTTCCCAACTCAAATATGAAACCAGATATTGTTCCAAATCCCATAGTACATACAACCAACATAGCTATTGTCATTGTTTGCATACTTTGGTGGCAAGTGATCAAAATGAAGGAACACGCTATTATACAAAATGCTGATGCGTAATGAGCCAAAGGCAGAGTTACACTTTGAAGGCAGTTGTTACAGATTGTAATGGTGACTTGGAGACGCCTGTAGTACATAGCCACGAAATATTTTGTACGCATAGGTGATTTGCAATCCAAACTACTCAGTTGATTTCTGCAACAATTTATAGAAATTTGCGAACAATTTGTCAATAATTAATTGTAAAGTAATAAATTTAAGAGGTTACCTTTAGTTTTTTAGAATAACGTTTAAATGGGCAATAGGCACATAACCTAGAACTGACAAAAATGCTCCAACCATTCCAAATGCCAGAAACACGGACAACTCAAAAACAGCTGGTAACACTCGGTGATAGACGGAAGAATTTGAGCACTTGATTCTAAATATATGATAAACGTATTTGTGAAGACATGGCATCATCATGGGGAGGAAAGGTAAGGCAATGTAAAATATGATAATTGTTGACAAAGCAACAATGCCAAGAAACAAGTATAACTCGACATCAAATCTATTCGAACGACTTTTAGTTGAAGCTGATGATTTTGCCCTGGAATCTTTGGAGTGTATAATTATATTTAGCAAATCAGTCACTGATTGCGGATTGTTCAGAATCCATAACATGCTAACTAGTTTTCCAATCTTAAGTAATAAAGAGAATCCGTGAAATAAAACGGAAATTATTTGCCTTTCTTTTACAGAGAAGACAGCTTCAAATTTATTTAGTATAATTGAACTTATTACGAGGACAACGCAAAATACACGTATTAAAATATCGTTTGCATTGTTAACGATGACCAGTCGATTTGTGGACTTTTTGTATTTGATTGGAAGCAGGCTAAATGTTCGGTTATACAGGAATAAAAATTGAAAGGATTTTAAAGCTAGAGGATGCATAACGTAATAATTTCCAAGAAACTTTTGATTTAGTTTTTTTCTAAGAAAAGCTTTGATAAATGAGACCTTTTTAGTCGTTGATTTCTGTTTACGCTTATGGGCTATTTACGCAATGGACAACTTTTTATCAAATATTCTAAACCAATTTCTTACAACGCAACGTAGGTAAGAAACTACGACAGTCCTATGGAAAATTTTAATATTTTAAACATTTACCCACTCATCAGCTATATATTGCTGTTATGTTATAAACATGTTTGGGTATCAAATCAGTCAGTAGTTTTGACAGACACATTTTTAATTAAATTCATGTTCAAACAAAAACTCAAACTTTATAAACGCTTTTGTATAGTTTAAAGAAAATATTTATTAAAGTCGCTGGAAAAACAACCACGCGTGCTTCTGATAAACAAAAGTTTACATAATATTAATTAAAATATAACTTTAAGAGCAAAACACATAACTCAATAAATTTCAAACATAACTCGTTCGGCATTTTAATTAAATCCCTTACATATTCTTATGTGTATTTGTATAAGCTAAGTTTAAAAGCTATATATAAATTCCACTTCAAACATTCAGTAAACATTTATAATAAAATTTTGTTTTTCTTGGATGGTATCACAGCTAGACCTGTATTTTATATGACGAAGTCCAAATTGAGATTTCTTTATAGTAGATGCAAATGCCAAGAACTCGTCTGTATAATATCAAAGAATTGACGTAAAAGGTATATTTGTGATGAGAAAATAATGACTTTTTTAAAGACTTGATTGACGACACTTGTCAATAAACTTTTAAATTTTATTGACAGTCTGACCCCTTTGAATTGGGTCTAGGCCCCTTGCTAACATTACGTTTTGCTAACGGGTCGGTATAATAGAGTCGAAAGTTTAACTATAAAATAGCAAACAATTATATGTACAATTTTATGGTATCAGCGTATTTTAACTAACTTTACCTAAAATCAAATTCCCAATACAATAAAAGCTTAAATACATTTTGTTCACATCACAATCATCAATTAATTACTATAAATATTGACCTAAGTCAAAATTATTTCGTAACAGGTTTAACATTCAAAATTCCTAAATCTGACCTAAAATTTTGTCTAGCCGTGGTCCACAAATAACGGCAAACATTGTACAATATTTCCAAAAATTTGAAAAACAATGATCTTAGTTCTAGCAGCAGACAAAACATTGCAGATGATATACCAACTAAAAGCAATATATAAATAGAAGCTGAATATTTCCTGACATATTTGGTGGTCTTGGTTGCTCAATATTGTTTACTATTCCTAAGTCAGTCCGATTTATAAAATTCTGCCACCACCCAAATAATGAACTATGCTGCAACATAGAAACTTTCTTTACAAACGACACTGGAACAGATCCCTTATATTCAAATAGTAGTCGTGGAGTTGTATTTATCTCAACTCCAACATCCGAATGCAAACCTTGTTTCCGAAGTGTTTTTGAAAGTTTATGAGCCATATAATCTGGCAAAATCCAACTTGTTTTATTGCACTTTTTTAAATCATCCTAAATAACTTCATTTTTTTATCCAAAAATGTGTATAAAAATACATTCCCCATGATGACATCTTGATTTTTTCCCTAGTTAGTAAACCTACCCGCACAAGAGGTGCCAAAAGCTCTAGAGGTTCCCATAATTGACGAAATAAATAACTGTTACCAATCACTAATTTAAAAGCATTCCTAAAAATGGCGAGGTCTTCAAAATACACATGATCAGTTGGAAGGTCTTCTTTCATGAAATCGTTGATTTCAGTGCTTGCTTTTAGTATATTTTTATCATTCTAGGTAATGCTAATTGAATGCGTATCTCTGGCCAAATAAGGTTTGATCTCTGAAATATGTGCATTTAGAAAAGCGTATATGTTGTATTCATAATCAGTGATTCTACTGTACATTGTAAAATTGTGTTGAACGAGTTCCTCAACTGTTTTGTATGAAATTCTATGTCGCGGTCTTACGATTTTATAGACATTGGTACTTTTAAAGGCATTACTAATGACCACACCTGATAAAAGTGTACCACATATTAAAAAACGAAACCTACCAGCTTCAGTTAATCTGATGGGAAAGGGATCCCCTTGCTCTAGTACAACTTTAAACAGAGACAACAAGCTATTACTATTCACAATAGGGCTAATGATGATGATTATGGCTAGGGCCGACTTGTATAATGATGTCGTCGTAATTTTGATTATAAAATGATTTATATAAAAATCATTTTTCAGGTACATTCGACAAAATATATTACACATTGAGACAATATGATGAGGTGCAATGCCCAAAAAGTTTTAATGCAATCTGTTATTCGTAATTGCTTGTTATGGGTTACAAGAATTTGCTTCTTGGAATCTAAATTGAAGGCTTCTATTGAAAACATTATCTTAGAATTTAATAATCCTAGTAAATGATCTGAGTATGTAGCTTCCTAGGTTACCTGTCCTGTGTTGGTTGTGAAAAATTAGTTATTGATATGAATTTTCCATTGGCAAATTGCATTTAAATAAGATTTTCCATTTGTGTGTATGCCCGAAAATAATGCCAACAAAAGTTTCAATCACTTTAAAAATATGTCAAATTTAAGTCAAACTCTGATATAATGATATTTGGAGAACAACCTATGCACTTTTTATTGGAAAGCATGTTCTTGTTTAAATTGGATGTCGTCTAATAATTAGTAGTACATTTTTTAGCATAGAAGACATGTGTCCATATATATTTGTGTTAGTCGTTGACAAGAAAGTCATCAATTATAAGGAATTGTTACGCAAGACGCAAATCCAAAACTGTTAAAAATATTCACCTAATAATGTTTACTCTGAAAGATAAATAATGGTTCTATTTATGCCATTTTAATAAAGTTTAAAGCTTGAAACCATTTTAAAAAATAATGAATTAAAATGTGGGATTATTTTTACAGTGATAAAACACAAAAGATAACATAAGTAACATAAATGCAGCATTGAACACAGTAGTATTACTGGAGTTTCTGAAACAAGATACATTTTAACTCTTTTACTTTTATTCAAAAACAAGCATTTATTCGATTTGGCGAGCATTCATAATTCATGATATCGTCCATCTCAATTGTCCTCAAAATTGGTTTCGCATCATGAGTCAGGTCAATTTGTTCGGAACGATTATCAACATAATTGTAACCAAAATGCGGATCATGCCTTGACGTTTTCCCGTTCGAAAACTTGACAAATTTTCGAGTCTCCTCAGTAATCCCACAGACCAGCATAAGTAAAAGATACCCAATCCTTTGTATGGTTTTGGGGAGGGCAACAAACCATGTTGGCCAATCCAGTAACTAGCCCATCGAATCTCGTAGTTTTTATTGGTTGATTTCGATGGGCTAGTTACATGATTGGTCAGCTCAGCTGCGATGCTCTCCCCAAAATAATACAAAGGATTGGGTGTCTTTCTAGTATTCGGTGTTGTGGTCTGTGCAGTAATCCTAGTAATTTTATTGGGAAACCTTTGAGACATCGCCTGATCACTTTGCTTCTTAATTGCCTGGACCATTTTCTCTTGACACTTTCTTAGCTTTGTTTCCAATTTAGTTATTTCCTTCTGAATGCCTAAAGCCTCGTCCACCATACACAAGCAGTCTTCACAGTACTCCACCCATTTCCCAGGACATCCATATTCTTCAAGATAACCCACTAGTCTTTCTCTTGGAACATTTAGCATTTTCCGGAGAATGAACACCGAATTGAAATTCTGTTCATTCAAGTCATTGGTCAACACTGGCGCCAGGGCACTTTCCTCTTGATATAGCTTTGTAGCATAACAGGCAATTCCTATGCTGATCTTGGTTATCATCAAGGTCATTAATTTCAAAGTCGAGGTCACGGTCAGGCCCCAAGGGATCCGTTTCTTCCTCCACTTTATAGATTCCATAATCCTCAATCTCAATTTTCATGGCAGGTCCAAACAGGTTCATTCACATATCCTCCTCCTCCAAATCCATTTCTCTCTTCACTTGGCCTGTTGTAGGTTCCTCTTCATCTTCCCATCCCCAGTCTATGTCCATTTCCTCGTTGTCCTCCTCCGTCTCCATAACAATATCCACCTGCTGTTCCAGTGGAACCACTTTTCCAAATCCCTGGGCCAATATCTTATCCATTTCCATTTTGTCCATAGCATTCGCATTCAGGCTTACCAGCTCTTTATTCTTCTTTTTCTGCTGGGGTGGTTCGGGTACAGGTTTCTCCAGAGAGACATGATCTGTTTCCAGAACCTTCACAACTTTTCCTATTCCCGCAAAAAAAAAACCTTACATTTATAAAATCATCCAATCAAAAAATTTAATTTATTTTCTTTCAATAATAATTATTAATTAACTTACTTCGAACATGAAAATATCTGGAATCCTTCCTATAAATCCCACACTTCTTAAACTTATCTTCACATTCCTTCATCCTCCGTCTCATCTTCCGTATCTCCCTAGCCCTCTTTATTTTAAGGTCAACATTCTGCCTCATCCCCATCCACTCCAAAATCCCACCTTTACAACTCCCACAAAACTGAAGAGGTTCACTCCTTCCCCCCTTCCCTTCCCTTCCCACATCTTCATCTCCTCCTCCGTAAGCACCTCCCCCTTCAAACATTTCGTTTGCACCTGTCCCCCAAACAACAGCTGACCAGGTGGACTCTGAAAATTCCTCAGAAACCATCTAAAAACCCGTGAATCCTCATCCTTCCTCGCCATCGTCTTCTTTTCATCCGGAAATATGTTCAAAGTTGCACAGCAAACTAGACATGGAACCTCCAAAACCGTTCTCCTCATTTTCTTCTTGGGTGATACCACCTCCCTCTTCACCTTTCCTTCCGGTTCAAATTTCCTTTTAAGATATCCCGATTTCCCAATGTTCGCACTTTTAATATTGATTATATATTCTGCAAAAATAAGTAATTAAATACCAAATCAACTTTTTAATTGTTCCCCTATTTTTTTATATTCTTTCAAACTTAATTCTTACACGATGATACCTCTTGTCCTCCTCGTAAATCCGACTGTTAACAAATTCCTCCTCACATTTCCCCATTTTTCTCCTCACTTCCGTTA
Organism: Entomobrya nivalis; assembly: GCA_034695485.1. Lineage (NCBI taxonomy): Eukaryota > Metazoa > Arthropoda > Collembola > Entomobryomorpha > Entomobryidae > Entomobrya > Entomobrya nivalis. The sequence continues at coordinate 10,272 of JAQFZH010005124.1, forward strand.
TTCCACTCTTCAAATTGTCCTCCTCCTCCTTCCTCCCCTTCCCCATTGTTTGGATCTTCTTCTTGCTTTCCATCAAGCTAATTAGCTCTTTTTTACAATCCTCACAAAATGGTAAAGGTGGGCTTTTTAATTTTAATTTAATGACGAATGCATTAAAACTTTTTTTTTCATCATCTGATTCCAAACTTTCCAATAAAAACATTTAATTTTCTCGAGTCAACTTTACAAGAATTAAATCTCAAATTTATTAATCTATTTTAAACAAGATAACAAACCTATTATGTTGTATAGTAAACTTGCTAACAATAATCAATAATTATTCCATTTAACTAGCATCCATAGAATCATGATCTGCATCACATTTAAAATGTAAACTTTGATTTGTCAAATCTGGAGCTGTAGAAAGTTGCTGCGTGGGTGGAGCAAGAGACAGTGGTACAGATATCCCCTGGGCTCCTTTGAATTTCGCTGCTGTGCTTACTCCTCTTGTCGTCCTCTTCCTATTCGTTGAAGCAAAAGGTCTATTTTGATGACTGAGCCTCTTGTGAATATACAGATAATTCTTCACCGCAAACTGCAGTCCAAAAAAGTTGAAAATCATCAAAGTTAAATTAAAATTGAAAAAATGCTAATTAAAAAAATCTTTTTTTTCTTACCGAATTCCCACAAATTTCACACTGATACGGCTTCCCTCCTTTGTGAATTTCCTGATGAGCTCTC